>BPLR01000229.1:0-256608 GCA_021605095.1 Caerostris extrusa
ACCGCCGGGACTCGAACAAATCTGTGGTGCCGAGTGGCCAGAGCGCTAGCCACTCGATCATATATATATATAGAGTATATATATGTTGCTATATGTTAAGGCGTAGCAGCATAGCAATATATATATATATATATATATATATGTATATATATGTGTATATATGTATACATGTAATATATATATTGTATATGCTTCCTTCCCTGCCTTCCTAGCTAACCAACAATAACCATGCTTATATATATGTATATATATATATATGTAATATATATATATATATATATATATATATATATATGTATAATATACATTTCAGGGGTGAATTCCTCAGATCAAGAATACGCAGATTCACGTTTTTATGTCGGCATTTGCTTACTTGTGGGCTATAAGTCCGCAGAAAACACACACACACAGATGAAAAAAACACCCTTCGAAATTTGTTGTCACACATATATTTAATTTCTTTATACATTGTATAGAAATAATGCAATAATACACTAAAAGGCGATACATTATATTACATAATTTTAATAAGTGTTTTAACATTTGGTTCGTTTTTATAATAAGTACGAAAATTGATGAACCAAGCTTTTTGATGGATAATTTTTTTTATATTCATGCCTAAAAATGTATATATTATTAATATATATTAATAGTATTATAATGCATAGGGTTAATTAACAGTATTATAATAGATTTTAGTAGTGATAATGCATTTTAATGGCATCATTTAGCAACAGCTAATTTGTTTACGATTTAAAAATGGAACATGTGTTTAGCAATATACTTTATTATAATAAGAATATGTAGAGGGGAGAATACATAAAAAACTATTACATTACATTACATGTTCTGGCAAAAAAAAAAAAAAAAAAAAAATTTTTTATGTTTTTATTAATTGCCTTTTATTTCTATGTTGATTTAAGAATTTTAAATGTTTAAACATTTTTGCTGTTATGTTAAAAATGCACTTCCCTTTTGATACTAAACAAATAAATATTTTAATAATCTTATAATCGCAGATACCGCTTCTACTTAATTCGTAAATTAATAACAATAGTTATTTTAATATAACATATTATTAATAACAATAGTTATTAAACTTATATTCGTAAATAACAATTGTAAATAAATGTTTCAGGAAGAAAATAGTCACTACGTTAATTTCTAGTCTATCAGCCTCTGGCCTTTGGTACCACAGACTTCAGGTTCGAATCTGACTGTGGCATGGATGTTTTGTGAGTGTTTCGGAATCACAGTGGGCACAAAATGACCGTAGGTGACAAAAGCAAAGCAAACTTGGTCTATCAGGGGGTGTTTAGTAAGGGGCTTGATGGTCGAGTAACTAGCGCTCTGGTGCTTGGTGCAACAGGTACAGGAGTCAAGCGGTGCCATGATGCTTATAGTGGTTCGAAATCCATTCTAAACCGTAGGTCCCGGAACAACGCATGACCGTTGGGCGTAGGGTTGACAGCCCCTACCCCGTAAAAAGAAATCATCTTCTGTCCCGAACCTGGCCTTGGCCACCATGAGGGTTGTTTTCCCACTAATGATGAGTGCGTAGTACGCAACACTTTTCTTTTCGGTGAAAACAGAATTCAAACTTATGAATTTTTGCATGCAAACATTGCACACTTTTTCCATAGCTATTATGTCATTACAGGGTCTGAAGCGCCAGTGGTTAGCGCTCGGCACCACAGATTCAGGTTCGAATGGATGGATGTTTGTAGTGGTTCGGAATCCACTTTAAACCGTAGTTCCCGGTCTTAACATGATCGTAGAGCACTGCGGGGTATTGTTCCTCCCGCGTACGTAGCTTATATTTCAAGCTGCACGCACCTCTAAGTGGTAACGCCGGTGCAGCACTTGCTTTAAGGCATGCAGACAACTGTCTAAGTGTTTGCCAGCTGCATTAGAACGAAATTATGTCATAACAGGAATGATCCCGAGCAGTTGGTGGATTTTGCAATTTTGAAATAGTAAATAAAGCATTAAGTCAAACTTCTAGTGTCTATAGCAGGATGACTCTGTTGACTGGAATATTCTTCATATTCCATCGAAGTAAAATATTATTGACTTGACTTAAATTTGAATATGTTTTGCATTTAAAAATACCTTGTTTAGCCTTATTAGTAACTTTTATATCTGTAATTTTTTTTCAGAAAATGCGATCCTTTTTTCTTCATAAAAAATAGTAAGCTTAATAGAAATTTTTGATTGTATGTAATAATCCAATTGATTTTATCTTTCTTAACTATATTGTCTTGGAAATTTAGATGATACCAGTACAAACAAATATGTTTGAAAAAAATTGAATAACATTTATAAAACATTATGTCCAGAATGTTTTAATATATTGCCGTTTTTTTTTTTTTTTTTTTTTTAAATTTTCATTATAATATAATAATATTTATGTATATATGATTACCCGCATTTAGAAAATGCACTATTGCAAAAATATTTGCTATTCTATTTGCTTGCATCAATTTTAGTTTTATTTTAAGCGTCCTATAGTATACGGAATTGGAATATTGAAAAACAAAATGTGAAGATGTTATGGAATTATGTTTAAAAAATTTTTTTTTGTTCTAATGCAGCTGGCAAACACTTAAACAATTGTCTTGGATGCCTTAAGAAAAGTGCTGCACTGACGTTACTCACTTAATACTACTCAGGAGGTGCGCGTAGCTTGAAGATAAGCTACAGACGCGGAGTAACAATACCCGCGCAATGCTCTACGATCATATTGGACCTACGGTTTTACAGTGGATTTCGAACCACTACGAACATCCACGGCACAGCCAAGACTCGAACCCGAGATATGTGGTACCGAGCGCTAGCCACTGGGCCATTCAGGCCCATGTTTTTAAAAATCCAGAACACAAAATTATACTTATAGTTCTAATTTGCCTGGCGTTTTTTTTTTATACATAAAATAATTAATTTGATTATTATAACTAAAACAATTATTTTCATTAAAAATGGTATTTTGTCATATCTTGAAACAAACACCCCAATTTCTAATTTCCTACTATATGACTTCTTAAGACAAAAGACACATATGACGTTGAAAAATCTATGGCGGTCTATTCAGCCTGACTAATTTTCTTTAGTTTATCCATAGTGGACAAACTGTATTTCATTTGCTTCATCATCAGCAACATCATTGGTGCTACAGCCCACACTGTGGGCCAAGGCCGTCAGCCTACTGGCAGATTACGAGACGAGAGATGTTTTTCTTTTACAGGGTAAGATTTGTCAGCCCTACGCCCAAGGTCTGCAATCGTTTAAGACCGAGACCTACGGTTCAAATCGGATTCCACTACGAACATCCATGACACCACCTGGGACTCGAACACGAAATCTATGGATCTATGTCACAGAGCGCCAGAGACCTAGATTTCATTTGCTTCTGTGCCCCAAATTCTCCGCCATGATATTAACAGAATAAAATGAATGTTTAAATGAGATTTTTAAATCGAGAGTAAGTACACTATACTAATGAGGAAATAATTATACTATACTATACTATACTATAAATAATTATACTGATGTACTGTATTGTACTGTATTGCTTGATGAGTGGTGTAATATTTCCCAAGATCAGATTGATAATTTGATACTCAGCATGCCTAGGCGTTGTAAGGCCTGTATTGCATCGTCCGGAGACATACTCCATATTAACCATCATACTAACCAGGTTATACTGTTTTTTGAAATAGGTTCTTTTTTAAATTTGCTCCAGGGAATAAAAATCGCAATTTTTATTAATTATGTCAAACATATAGCATCTTTTTTTGCTCCTTACTTTTTGTTTAATAAATAGACTTTACAAATAAGTCAAATTTGTTTTGCTTCTGTCTCTTTCTTTTTGCCTGAACTTCATTATCCTTAATTTATGGATATGAGTGTAATTCAGACATTTCAAAAATTGCCGGAATCGGTTTTAGCGTCTCTCAAAGCCAAGCGTAACTCAAACACTAATGAATATTTGGAAGTCAAATTTCCCACAGATGTCAAGGACAGTGCCAGTAACCTAAAAAAGAAATAATAAATTAAATTCCATATGATCCGGGAATTTTAAATTGAACGTGGTCTTACTTTTAAGACACAGTAGTATCATAGATTGTTAAAAGAAGAATCCAAGGAAGAGGTAAGGCAAAATATTTTTCGACTCCTGAGTTGGATTTTATATACCGACTCCCGATTTTATGCACTGCCATTTTTACTACTGGATTTTAGAAGAATGTGTGAAATAAATTCAATAACATGTATTAAACTGGTGTATCTATAAAAGATTTTTGCATAATAAATAAGGTAACATTTTTACTACACCGTTAAAAGATGTATTTTTTTACAACTTTAAATGTGTAACATTTGCATTCACTTAAAAAAGTTTAAGTTTGCTTACCCAAAATACATATCAGCATCATAACGGGCTTACTTTGGACACAGGAGGCCTTGGCCTTCTTTAAAAGATCATGGGGGCCCTGTTGGCTGAGTGGAGCGCTCTGGCTCTCGGTACTACAGGTTTGAGTCCCGGCGGTGCCATGGATGTGTGTAGTGGTTCGGAATCCACTTAAAACTGTAGGTCCCGGTCTGTTTAGCCTAAAAGAGTGCACAAGATGACCGTAGAGCGACGAACCAAACCAATTTTTAAAAGATCCAGCCAGACTGTTCTCCTCTTGGCAGTGGACCTCCAGTTTTTGATCTTAATAACATTAATAATAATAAGTAATTTGAATCCAAAAGGGATTGTATTGAAAACCTTCAAAGCAGCTTTATCACTTTCCATTCTCATGAGAATTAATTCTTCGACTTTTTCGCCAAAAATGAAACCTATATCGTTCCACAACCACCGTATTCCCCTCGTGCGACTTCCGGCTATTCCCTAAACTCAAAAGACCACTCCGGGGACACCGTTTTGAGTCGATTGAAGAGATTCACTGTGAATTGCCGTGCGCTTTGAAGGCCATCCCTGCCGATGATTTTTAGCATGCATTGAGGATTGGAAAAAAGTTAGCACAAGTGCATTGTGTCCGGAGGATTACTTTGAATGCGATGAAATAAATTTGGAAAATTAAATAAAGAGTTTTTGAAAAAATATAATTGGTCTTACTTTTTGGGCACAGTAGTAGTACCTATTTTTGCGGTGTGTAGAAATTTCATTTTGATGATGTTGTACGCAAAAAACCCTTAAGACTTGATTATTGTATTGCGATGATGAGTAATACAAATAAAAACTTCCTTGATATTTTTTTAATTTCGTCCATTGGATCAATCTTCAGATGACTATGTATGATTCAATTACGGACAAACCAAAAAGCCTCACTCTCTCTCTCTCTATATATATATATATATATAAAATTCAAACATAATCGGATTAACATTATAGTATATAAGCATAGATATAATAATGATATGGTTGCGTGATATATTATATATATATTTGAATTTTTTTTTTTACAAGCATTGCTACTTCGTGGTGTGCATATCTAGAAGGGATAATGTTTTCGGCTCAATAGTCTTGAAAGAAACGTTCACCGTTATTTCATGTCTAAATAACCAACCGAGTTAAGATTTTGCTGTTTGTTAGAGAATAAATAAATAAACAGCATGCATAAATAAACTGCAACCGAGATACTCGCAAAAAGTTCTTATCCCCTAGTTTATAATAAGAAAACGCTGAATAAAGATAATTTTTCTAATATTTTAAGTTTTTAATATAATAGATCTCGATCAGGATCATAAATTCTTATAAAAAATATTGCCCTATCAAAGAAAACTCAATAATAATCCCGTATATGAACTTTCGTATAATTACCGAATATATTTAATATCTGTTCACCATGTTCTCCACATAAAAGGATTTTTTTCGTATAAATTAGTTGTGGACGAATGAAAAGATACAATTGACGGTCGCAGTTATTAAAAAAATGTTAATTAACAAGTAAATTTTTAAGAAATTCTACTAAGAATTTCATTTATGTATAAAGAAATCAACACCAAAAAAATTCAAGTAAATTTTGTTCTTCGAATAATTACAATACAAAGTAGAATTATCTCTACATGTTCTTGATCTTTCTAACATGTTTTCTAACACGTTATTTTCATTAATAAATTAAAGCCATGAATTTAATTGTGATTTTGAATTCACATGTTATTATCTAAATGAGTAAAAGCGCTTCTTTCAAAGAAAAAAAATGATCACGTCATTTCTGAATCAACCGTTTTACAATTTTCATCACAGTTCATGCTGATTCGCACGAAAATAACTCGGCACAAGAATCAGAATGCTTGAAATAATAAAACTGAAAAATGGAACTTCAATGTCCATGTTTATTCAGTCATTTGTGTAGACTAACTGACGCATCTGAGCCACTCCTTTAAATAAGGCACATTACATCCAAATATTTTGTCTATTCATTTTCTATTCCGCCAGCAACAGAGCAGTGCGCAGTGGATTAAAATTGCAATCATCTGCGTGTTTGGAATCTTGTCTCATATATTTCTGAATTTAATTTTGCAGCGTGCATTAAGTCTGAAGATTTTTTCCCACTTATTTTTTTATTATTATTTTTTATCTAACTAGTTGACGTATTCTTTTGGAGCTATTTAACTCCTGGGGCTCCATCTCCGATATGACAGGGTAAATACAGTTGAAACAATGAAAATTGCCCAGAATATATATTTACAAATATAAAAAAAAATTATCTTATAATCATAAGCAAATAAAAAGAAAGAAAAAAATATTTAAAAATTAAATTAAAATTTTGCGCAGATATTTTAAATCATAATTGGGAAATTCGCGTGAAATATTCGGAAAATTGCTTTTTACATTCCTTTTTTACTATTGCGTAAAATTTTTTAAATTTTTGATAATAATTAAAATTTTTTTATTCTTCTTTACTTTTTTTTTTTTTTTTTGCAATGTTATGAGTAATACAGTCACATGTATTAAATCTTTGGCTCGTATAATCTCTTTTATTCAATGTTTATTAGTTCATGTATATATATACTACTGTGCCAAAAGTAAGACCAATTATTTTTCAAACACGCGTGGCAATTCACGTTGAATCTCTTCAATCCACTCAAAACGGTGTCTCGGAGTGGTCTTTTGATTTAAAGGAATAGTCAAAAAGTCGTACGGTGTGAATACGATGGCTGTGGAACGATATGGGTTTCATTTTAGGCGAAAAGTCAAAGTCGTAGAATCAATTCAGTGTGTTCGGTATCAATCGAGATTTGACGCGTTTGAGGCCCAAAATGAAATCAACCGATCCATTTGAAATTCTTCAGCAAAAAGGATCTAATTGTAAATCGACGGTTTTGCAAGCCCCAAATCTTTAATTTTTTGAACGTGAGCTTCGTCTGTTGAGGTTGATGGTCGACCATAGGGCGGTTGTAGGATAAAATCACAACGCCTTTTCAATGCACCGGGAAAGATTCCCATTTCTGATCATAGATAGCTCTGGGTCTCTTCCTGGAGCTAGCCACACCTGGATGGTATACAGGTATTTGCCGGATCGCTTCGTTTCGGATCTGAGGGCATTTAGAATGAAATGATTTCGAAATTTTGAAAATATAGTCCATAATGGGTTCTATATTCAGATCTCTGTGGAGTTGCTTCCTTCTAACAAACCACGGGGCGAGGGGCTAATAGAAGGAATTGAAAAATCCATCTTCTTGGATCAGCATGTTTTGTGAAAAAGTGTTTATGAATTTTATCAAATCAAAAATAGAAACTATGACTAATTATTTTCGATTGTCGTTCGAAGGCCTCGTGCCATCTACGCATGGGAATCTTTCCCCTCACTCAAAAAAAATGCGGGGAACAACATATTTACAATCACCGAGTGATTCTCATTCTGCAACCGGACGTTCTTAGGATTGTTCCCTGAGCTCCTTCCAATCAATTCATGCTGATCCCAGCTGCTCTCTTTGGCTTTTTAATTTTGAATTGTATGCTGCGATGTGTATTCTTTATTTAAATAACTGGCTATCTATTAATTTTTAGTTATGTGTGAACATGATGTCCTGGTTAGGAGTTCATGGCGCAATCCAAAAGTGCAGCAAGCACATAAAATTCCATTCAAATTTGCAAATTTTGGCGGAAAATGGTAATTTGGGCCCCTTAACTCTTGAAATGATTCATGAATAACGTTAGTCTTACGGCATTTCTGGAGAATTTGGCTTTTGCTTGAAGTGTTTTGTAATATGGTTTTGAAGCACTGAATGTGATAGTGGTTCTTCTAAAATTTGGAATACTTCATTCTTCATTTATGCCTAGAATATTCAATCTTTGATATATTCTTTTAGGTATTGTATGTGATAATGTTTTTTTGTAGATTTTTGGAATAGTTCATTCTTTTGTTTATGCCTAGAATTTTCAAACTTTGATATATTCTTTAGGCTATTGAATTTGACAACTTTTCTTGTAGAATTGGAAAACTTCATTCTTCATTTACGACTACATTACCTTACTTGTATTGCTTATTACATTTACTTCTTGATCTATTCAACATTCTTTATATTCATGTGGTTATTTAATTTGGCCATTCTTGTATTATTCAATCAATGCTTCATATATCTCGTGCTATTAAACATTGGCATATTCCTGAGTTTATACATCCGTTCTCGAATGTTCACACATGATAAGTTGACATTTTTCCGAGCATATTTCAGTTGCTTTTAATTTATAACTTTTTAATTTAAAATTTTGGTTTTCTCTTCTTTTTAACTTAATATTTTAATTGTCTTCTTTCTACAATTGTTTATTTATTTGAAGTGTCTGTTGTATTGAATTTCTGCCCCTGTCGTGGTGCCATCTGTTGTATACCTCTGAAACTACTCTTGTTATGGTTTTTTTGTGTGTGTTTACTTGCTTTGATCTGTAACCTGTATAACACTTTTGTTGTGCTCACAAGTATAACTTTGTTTGAAGTTGTAATTTTTTTTGAAGTGTTTCTTTTTTTCGGGGAGGGGGAGGCATCGTGTAACACACCTAATTATACCGATGCTTTTTCGATTGCCTGATTTAATTGTTCTCATAGCAGGGAGATGCTTTTCTAAATTTCCTTTATTGCTGTACTTGCCTTCTTATTTCTTTAATTCAAGAAACCTCAATTTTGCGCAAATACTTAACTAATTTAAGATGTGGAAAGCTTAATGGTCAAAACCACATGGGAACTCCTAATCGGTAAGTCCGTTGCCTACCGACTAATGGCGATTTTAAAAAATTGTATATTTTTATAAATACCTTTAATAGTAATTTGAAAGTGTGAGTTGTTTTCAGGTAGGTTGAGGTACCTCAAAAAATTTTGCTTTGTTTTTTAATCTATGTTTTGAATGACATGTCTGAGGATATAAATGACTATTGCTAATTTCCCATTTGTTCTACGGTCTTCAAATATTTTAGGACATAAACATGATTTTATTTGAAATTAGATTTAAACTCATAGGCAGGAATTGTATAAGTAAGAAAGTTATAGCTTTAGATAGTGTTAATTACGAAAAAATAATGAATGTGTATTTTAAGTTAACTATCCGTCATCTTAATTGCAAAGTGTTTGTTGATTTTCTGAATTTATCTAATAATTCAGCGAATTCTTTTTGCTTCCGTTCCTACTGTATTCTATAGTATGTGAAAATTCATCAATCGAAAATTTCCTTCCTAAATGTTGATTTTGTTAACCGAGGGAATTTTATATTTTATAACTTTTATATATATATATATTTACATTGTTAATAACTTTAATATTAAATTCAACCAAAGTGTTCCGTTAAAGATTTAGGATTTGGGAAATGGCCGCTATAGAATTATTTTGGGAAACCTATGGGTTTTAAAATAATAATAATAATATTAAATGACGAGGCGAACAGCAACCAAGAAAATAAAAGGCGGCCCAAATCTGTTCTGTAATAATAGAATAATTTAAGAAATCCGCAGCTATTTTTATATTTGAAGCCCTAAACTTTTTAAAACCAGCTGTTACATTTGTTTACATTTTCTGTATCTCTTGCAAAAACATCTGGAAAAACAAAAAGTCGTATGAAAAAAATCGTCGGATATGAATAAAGGGTACAGTATTAAGTAAACTTTTTCTAGCAATATTCACAGCTGCATCTAACTAAGCATTCGAGCACCACCTGCAAGGCCTTGACGATTCTGTTTTGTTCAGTGTTTGCTATTTTGAACAATTTCTTATGTACAAAATTTCCTCTTTGGTTAACTAATAAATCAACACTGCACCTATTAAATATACAAAAGATTTAAATATGAAATAAATATGCAGTAAATTTAGACACGTAGTTTTATTACATTCGAAACGAAAATTTCGAAGATTTTTTATAAATTTGTTGTTGCTATACTCATATGTATGTCCTTTAAACACGCTGTTGTAAAGTCTCCTCGCTTCTACTACTGTGTCCAAAAAGTAAGACCAATTTTAATTTAAAATTCCCGGGGCTTATGGAACTTCAATTTTTTTTTCTTTTTAGGTTGCTAGCACTGTCCTTGACATCTGTGTGAAATTTGACTTTAATAATATTTATTAGTGTTTGAGTTACGCTTGGCTTTGGGAGACGCTAAAACTGATTCTGGCGATTTTTGAAATGTCTGAATGAATTCAGCAAAGAACTTACATTAAATTTTGTTTGCAGAAACGTATAGATTGTTGCAGAAGGCATTCGGTGAGCATTCCTATATAGGAAAGAAATGTTTAGAAATGGTGTAAACAGTTCAAAGAAGGCAGAGAACGCGTTGAAGGCGAAAAGCACTCTGGTCGACCCTCAACCTTAACTGACGAAGCTCACGTCCAGAAAATTAAAGATTTGGTGTTTTCAAACCGTCGATTTACAATTAGAGACCTTGCTGATGATGTTGAAATTTCAAAAGTATTGGTCAATTTCATTCTGGGCCTCAAACGCGTCAAATCTCGATTGGTACCGAAAACACTGCTTGCGCCAGCTCACACTGCGTGATTCTTCGTGACTTTTTTCGCCAAATGAAACCCATAACCCCACAACCACCGTATTCCCACCGTGTGACTTCTATCTATTCCCTTAAAGTCAAAAGACTATTCCGGGGACAACGTTTGAGTCGATTGAAGAGATTCAACGTGAATCGGCGCGTGCTTTGAAGGCCATCCCCTGCCGATGACTTTTAACATGCATTGTTGTTTGGAAAAAAGTTGGCATAAGTGCATTGTGTCCAGTAGGGGATTACTTTGAAGGTCATGAAATATATTTGGAAGAATAAATAAAGAGTTTTTGAAAAAAAAATATTATTGGCCTTACTTTTTTGGGCAGAGTAGTACTATGAATATTGACATTTTTTTTCTCTCTATTCTTCGAAAAGAATGATTAAAATCTTTTTTTTTTTTCCCTTCTTTAAAACTAAGTGCATCTTTTTTAAATGACACGAATATCACAGCAAAATTAATTTCAGCATAAATATCTCGTTTTTTGATATATTTATTATAAATAAATAATTTGTTTTCAATTTTTAAAGCACAATAATACGATTTATTAGCAAATTAAAAGCGAGATAATTTATTTTACATATGGTAGAGTAAAATATTTTGAAATATTGTTTATTGATGGAAAATAAGTTAAATATTTTAATTTAAAAGTTTTTTTTTTTTTTTATTTATTTATTTTTGCCTGGCATAATATCGTTCATATTTAACTAGATTTACTAAAGAATTATTTTTTATTAATGAAAACTGTACATAATTTATATAAATACAAATATTTATTTAATACAACAATATTTATTTATAGGGGCAACAGGCGTACCGGTTACGGAGTTCCCTATGTGGTTTTAAGAACCACGAAAACCTCCACATCTTAAAGTTAATTAAAATATCTGCACTATTGAAGTTTCTTAAATTGTAGAGTAGTAATAAACAAGTAATATATAAACAAACAAAAAAAAAATGTAAAAGTCAATTCCTACTTTTTCATACTATATTGCAGAAAGTACTTTATAAATAATTTTCATTCATTTTTTAAAGTTTTTCTGGTGCCATCTATTGGTAGATATATGAAACTTAAATCTAAAAAAACTAAAATTAATTAATTCAATTTAATTACTGAATTAATGTTTGAAGAAACTGCATTAACATCGTGTCATCCACTACAAGTTGAAAGAAAATGTATTTGAACTTGAGTGGATGAGTAAAAAGTATTTTATTAACGAATTGAAAATTTGAACAATATATATATAGGAGAGTGTGAGCTAATAGAAGGAATTGAAAAAGAAAAATTAAAGAATTTAAGAAAATATCTCTTGCTTGAGAACAATTAAAGCAAGAGATCGAAAAAGCTAAAGCTATCGGTACAATTAAGAGTCCGTTGATAATGCTCAAAAATAAAATAATTAAAAGTTAACATTAAATTATTTAATAAAAAATTTTAAGAGAAATAAAAAAACAAAAAAGAATTAAAAGCAAAGATTACATAAAATGAAAAATAAAAATCATTACAAAATACAACAAAGCAGTTACAAGGTTTGCAGGAGCACCAATAGATGGCACGCTCGTAGCTGTATACAGTTGGCCAACACACCCAACTGTTGTTGGGAAAAAAAGTCAATTTTTATTCTTTATTTAGAGCAAAAACAGTAATAAAATTATATATGCAGTTAAGTATTTAAAATTGAATATATGACCAGAGCTATTAATATAAACAATTAATATAAGAATTTAAGGATAAATAAAAAAAACATTTTATATAAACAATTTTTTAAAACTATTATATGAACAAATTAAAATGAACTTTTAAAATAATACTATTGACCAAATTACAATTAAAATTAATGTTGAAATAACCAGTAAAAGTGAGTTGTTTAGATAAATTATTGAATTAGAGTTAAAAGTTAAAAGGTAAACAAACAAAGGAATAATTTAAAAACAAATAAAACAAACTATAGATTAAATTAAAACTATTAACAATTAATATTTATTTATAATTTTTAAAAAAAAAATTACTTAAAAATTTTTACTATTGAAAAATTTCACTAAAAGACTATTTAAATGTCATTTCAAAATGAAGAAAATAATTTAATATCTACAAATTGCCATAGATTGTCTAAGAAATCATTAATAATTATATATCAGATAATTTAGCTTCAGTTGTCGCAGATTAAATATATTTACTATAAATTGTTTTCTTTTTAAACCAAAAAACATAAAATTAGAAATGAAATGTAATGTTGCTTTTTCCCAACAGATGGCGTCATTAACAGCTAAACAATAGAATATATTCCATGGTTGATAAACTTTCACTTCATTAACTCTTTTCTGAGCTTTCTTTTATAAATAGTTTTATAACAGCATCTTAAATACATTTCTTTTATCAGCATTTTAAAATTGAAGCTTAAATTATTTTCTAAAGTTTTCTGCTGATTTACCATAGTAAATTTCTATTAATAATTTAATTAAAAATTTAAATTAATAATTAATTATTTAAAATCATTACAAATTTTATTAATAATTTAAAATTATCAAGAATTTCGTTTATAAGTATTTCATAAAACCATTAAGTATTAAGTATTTCGTGCTTGCATCATTTCAAATAGAATATGAACAAACTAAACTAAAATTTTACAAAAAGCTTAGCGTAGTTTGAAAAAAAATTACGGGGAAAAGAAACCATATTGCCAGTAAACCAAAAATTTTATTTAAAAATATGTAAAATTATCACAATGTAAATAAAAACACATTGCAATATTTTTGTTAATTCATATTTGGAATGCTTCGTAGCATACTACTGTGTCCAAAAGTACGACCAATCTCAATTTAAAATTCCCGAAGCTTTTGGCTCTGTGTGAAATTTGACTTAGAGATATTCATTAGTGTTTGAGTTACGCTTGCCTTTTTGTGAGACGCTGAAACTGATTCCGGAGATGTCTGAATTAATTGAGGAAAGAACTTGCATTAAATTTTGTTTGCGGAATGAATATTCTTGTGCGGAAACGTATAGAATGTTGCAGAAGGCATTCGGTGAGCATTTGCATATCGTAAAGAAATTTTTAGAAGTGGTATACACAGTTCAAAGAAGGCAGAGAATGCATTGAAGACGAAGAGCCCTTTAGTAGACCATCAACTTCAACAGACGAAGCTCACGTCCAAAGAATTAAAGGATTTGGTGCTTGCAAATCGTCGATTTACAATTAGAGACCTTGCTGATTTTTGGAATTTCAAAAGGATTGTCAATTCCATTTGAGCCTTAAAACGATCCTTACTCAACCTTAAATCTCGATTGGTACCAAAACACTGAATATGCCAGCTCACACTGCATTGATTCTTCGTTACTTTTTCGCCAAAAATGAAACCCATATCGTTCCACAAACCACCGCATTCACACCGTTAGACTTCTGGCTATTCCCTAAACTTAAAAGACCACCGGGGACACTGTTTTGAATTGATTGAAGAGATTCAACGTGAATCGCCGTACGCTTTGAAGGCCATCCCTGACGATGACTTTTTAGCATGCCTTGAGGATTGGAAAAAAGTTGGCATAAGTGCATTGTGTCCGGAAGGGATTACTTTGAAGGTTATGAAATAAATTTGGAAGAATAAAAAGAAGAGTTTCTGAGAAAAAAATGGTCTTACTTTTTAGGCACAGTAGTACATTAAAACCTTTCCTCGGGATGATTTTGCTAGTTGAGGGAAAAATAAATGGCTTATTGTGACTTTTTTCTTCAACAAAGAACCTTTTTTTTTTTTTTCAGAAATGAACCGGATTAAGGTATACTTTTGATCGTGACGTTCTACTGCTCGAGGCATGCCACGTATCCCTTTTGTGGATAAGGGAATTTGATGCTGTTTACTAGAGAGAACCGGAAATCTTGTTGTGGCAGGAAATTCTCACGGAAGGTGAGAGCGCTGAAATGCTGTAGAGTGTCGATGTTGGCACTTGTGGAACTAGCGGTTGGCACTTGTGGACTTCCTCATCTCGATCATCTGCATGATGCAATTTTCTTGGGTGCTGCTGGCACGTATGTGGCACCAGGAGGTATGCACTTGGAGCATTGGCTGACTGGACATTGACGAGAGGCTCGACATTTGACAGCGAATCGGAGCTCTTCGGCCATCTCGGAACATAGCGACTGCTGCGTGGAACAAAAAAAAAAAAAGATTATTAGGCTTATCAGATATTATCAGATATTGCAACCATATTAAAAAATGCATTGAAAAATTTATAAAATATTTAGTTAAACAAAATTGTAGGGTTTTAATAAATTATTGATCAAATTTCATCATTATGAGATAAAAAAATATATATAAGACAAGAAAAAGTATCTGTTTAGACAACAACTCTGTAAATTAATAAATTTCCAGGAGATATATTTGTATAATTCTTAAATCCTCCAAACAGTATTCATTTATGCCATACGTGTTCATGTATTTGTTGTATTGTATATATATGACAGAAGCTTTTTAAGCCTTCCTGGTCTCGCAGAAGTGTTGAGCATGAGATCATTAGCAAAATTTCAAATGAACAAATAATATGAAAAAAAAAAAAAAAACTTTAAGTCAATTCCTACTTTTTCTTCGCTATATTGCAGAAAGTTCTTTATAAATAAAGTTGAAATTTTCCTCTTACATATGGCACCATCTATTGGTAGATACATGTAACTTAAATCTAAAAAAACTAAAATTAATTAATTAAATTTAATTACTGATATATAATTTGTATTAACATCAAGTGTCATCCACTACAAGTTTTAAAAATGTATTTGAACTTGAGTGTATGAATAAAAAGTATTTTATGAACGATTGAAAATTTGAACAAGATATATATAGGGAAAGAGTGAGCTAATAGTAGGAATTGAAAAAAAAAAGCTGTACAGAGATATTAATTCCAATTCTTTTACAATGAATTCATCATTTAAACTCTTAATCTACTGATTATTTTATTCATGTGAAATAGGTTGACTTCTACCAATATTTTTTATCTTATTATTTTAATTTCAACTAGCGATATGACTTATAGAGCTTTCTGCTATATGATAAACTTAATTATTGCAGCGGAAACGTGAAAATAAAATTTCCGCTCTTAATCAGCAAACAAACGCGCTTGGATCAGAAAGGTCCCACGTTTATTTTTTCTCTGAAATTTCTAGGAATTTCTCCGTATTTTTTGGAGAAACTTCCTGTTACTCGTTTGGCCATATAGGATAGGAAACACACACACACTCAAAAAGAGAGTTTCAGTCTGACAGTGTGTTGGGGTCTTTTCGACTCAGTATTAACATTTTAAAGTGCTGACGTTTAAAATGCTTTAACGTTTTGCTAACGTTGTGAAGAAATTTAATAAATAAGTAAATAATTTTTGACACCAAATGCCAGCGACCCCTATTCTGCGATTTTGCTTTAATTTTGCATTTAGCACAGACTGTTTCATTAGAGTACTAAATTTTAAACTATACTGAGATATAGCATTTAAGACAAGATAAATTTTAAGTATTATACAGTTCTATCTTTAGGTGAGAGGATATTTTTATTACTGTTGAACCAACTGGTATTGCATTTTTCTGTTTATTTTATGCATACAATGTGTATGTATTTGCCAGGTCACCCAAAAAGAAATAACAAGATTTATATGTATATTTTAAAATGTTTTCCACTGTTTGACATTGTTTAACAATAAGCTTTGCATATATTTTCTAATGTTTTCTATTGTTTGTGTGTGTGTGTGTGTGTGTGTGTGTGTGTGTGTGTGTGTGTGTGTGTGTGTGTGTGTGTGTGTGTGTGTGTGTGTGTGTTTTTCTTTTACATTATGAAATTGGAAACAATTTTTATATGATGAGGGTATACTTACAGTAGTATGATGAAGTTTTAATAAACTCATGCTATACAAATGAGCAGCTCTTCAATTTTAGAAATAGCATATCATATAATTCAATGATAGGAAAACATGTCTGTGCGTTGTATTTAATGCTCTGTGTCCTGCAGTGCGGAACGACATCCCATGAGTAGTCTACTTATGGATGGAGGGGAAAGGAGAATTTCTGTTGTGAAGGAGCACCCGTAGGTAGAAGTCTGCCTTGGTTCCGTGTCGCTGAAGCAGGAGGGGCAGTGCTTTCTGGGAGAACTTTTAGGGAGAACTACCCCACATTTGCGTATCGTATCGGAGAAAACCCAGAACACTCCCATCAGGTAAGTTACGGAACGTCACAAACACCATCGAGGCTCTTCGTTTTTTAAAACAGTGTCTACTACAAAGCCCCCCTGTGGACTGAACCTCAGCCCTAACGCTCAATAGCGGCTCACGTTGCCAAGAGTTGGGCGGAAAACATGTCTTTGGAAGACATGGAAATAATATAATTTTAAGAAAGAACTGAAGAAGATCGAAATTCATAGCCAAACAAACCTACGTTGAAATCAGAAAAAAAGCAACACCAAAGAAATAAAGAAAATCAACGGAATGAATGAAATTTTTAAAAAGTAAGCGAAATCAGATGAGTAAAGAAAATTAAATGCATTTTAAAAATAACACAAATCAAAGGAATGTATGAAAATAACGAAATTTTTCAAAAGTAGTACTCTCAAATTAAAATAAAATAAAACTTACATGAATCCTTTTCTTACGAAATGTTCAGTTATTAACTGATATATATATTAAATGAATGAAATATATTAACAATTGGTATCTTTACGCTAGCAGGACACAAAACAAAAAAATGCATACAAGTATGGCAAGACTGATTGATGACTATTTGTTAACATTTTCATATTTGACAGGAAGTGGAGATCCACTTATGGAAAAGTACATAATATAATTAATTTTTTTTTTGCTAATCGAAGGATACTATTTTAATTCTCCATTTTTTTTTAATCAACAAAAATAAATTTAAAAAATGATTAAAAATGATTTTCTTTGGTGAATTCCTCTAACGTTAAAGCTCTGATGAAGTTAGTGCATCATGCTAGAAACTATTTTACAATTTTGGAGTAGTATTAAAATCAGTTTTTTTTTTAAAAAAAAAACCAATAGTTTGGTTTTATCGAGTGGTTCAGTTAATATGATGTTTCAATTAAATAATTTTTTTTTTTCTTTAGATCTTAATAACATGATATTATTTATATTATATAAATAACAAAAATTCTGGAGTATTTCAAATTCAAAGCATTCAGAAAAAAAAAAAAAAAAAATTGTTTAAGGTCCAAAATACTCATAAGCTGCAACAACAAAGCTGAAAAAAAAAGAAACAATACAGTGGTTATTATTGTTATTAATATCATTGTTAACAATTCATTGATAATGGACTTTATAGTTACTGTAATAAAAAAAAAATATTGCTATAGCTTTCAGAAAAAAAGATACTGTTTTCGGACTTTCTGTTGTGCATTTTGTTCATTATTTGAGCGATTTGTGATAATTTTTATTTCTTTTATATAAATGTCGTTATTGCGTCCATGATCTTGAAGCAAATAAAAAGTGTTATATAACTGTGAACTTTTTTTTAAGTTTTGTGATTTTTTTCCTCGGGAAAAAAAAAAAAAAATCTGAATAATCTGAAGCGTGTTGAATCGTGCGAGGTACTGTCTTTATTTCTTATGGGAGGGGGAGGATTGTAATACAGGGTCCATTATTTCTGTAGGAAGAAAAAAAGTGTATTGATATTTATTTATGTATTTCAAACAGATCAAAATATATCCATCTTGAAGCAGTCAAATGGCCGATGGGAAAATGAGTTTCTCTATATTATCTGTGTTCTTCGTTTGCAGATATCTGGGTAGATGAAATACCACTCCGTTTGAAGTTGGCTTTTGCACTATTATCAACTGAAATATCGAACAGCGGCTTGTTGTTCACACGCAGGAGGATAATGGAGCTTGTTTTTCGAGGTCAAACTGCAACACATACGAATCGGTAAATTTTTAACATGGTTTCAAATCTGGACACAGTTGTAAAAGTTGGTTTTTTAAATATTTTAAAATATTTTCCTTTAGAGGGGCGTTAGGTTAAAAAATGTTCTTTCATTTGCATTATATACTTCTTTTATATGTCTTGTGCTGTATATTTCAGAAACAAAAAAAAAAAAAAAATTGTAACAGTGCAAAGCACAACATTACAGTGGTTTTTATTATTGTTATTATTGTTAACAATTCATTGTTAATGGATTTTATAGTTACTTTAGTGAAAAACAGTATTGTTACAGCTTTCAGAAAAAACATACTGTTTTCGGAATAAGGAATAAGTTTTAAAGTTATGGAATAAGTTTTTGTTCTGTAAGGAATAAGTTTTTAAAGTTTATGGATTATTATTATTTTTCTCCCCCTCGCAAAAAAAAAAAAAAAAAAAAAAAAAAATCTTGCTACACATTCGTAGCGTGCTGGATCTTGAGAGATACTGTATTTATTTCTTACGGGGAAAATAAGAGGGAGAGAAAAAATTGTAACACAGGGACCATTATATCAGTAGGAAGAAAAGGTGTATTAATTTTTATTTAGATATTTCAAACAGATTAAAATATATCCATCTTGTACGATCTATGATGCTTTTGAATCCGCGTCCATATTTGAATGAGAAAATTCTGAACGGGGCTCAGAAAAACAGCTTGATGTCAAAAATTATGTTTCTTCGCTTTCAGATAATATGGGTAGATGAAATACCACTCCGTTTGAAGTCGATTTTTGCACTCGCATCAAAGGATTTACGACTTGCTAAACAGCGGCTTGCTGCTCATATGCAGCAGGAGATAATGGAGCTTGTTTTTAGAGTTCAAACTGTACCACATACGAATCGGCAAATGTTTAACATGATGTTTCAAATTTGGACGCAATTGTTGAAACTGATTTAAATAAGATGTTTTGGTCATTTTTTTTTTTTGGAGGAACGTCAGGTAAAAATGTGCATAAGTGTTCCAAGGATTCAAGCCTCTTGCCTCGATTTGCGTTAAAAGTCGTTGCGATTTGATAGTATTTTTACATTTGGCGTGAAATTGACCCCACTAATGGAAGAGTACCGATAATTTTTCTATTAGTGAGTGATATTATTCAATGGATTTATTGGTAAAAAATAATTTAAGGAATTTGATTTATTTAATTACTTAAGGATTTTGATTTATTTAATTATTTACGGATTTTGATTTTAATTATTTAGGGATTTTGATTAATATTTGGATTATGGTTAATTTAATTATTTAAGGATTTGATTAATGCAATTATTTAGGGATTTAGATTAATTTAATTATTTAAGAATTTTGATTAATTTATGGATTCTGTTTAATTGAACTTTTTAAGGAGTTTGATTAATTTAATTATTTAAAGATTTTTATTAATTATTTAAGGATTTTGATTAATTAGAATTTTGGTTAATTTAATTATTTCAGAATTTTAATTAATTTAATTATTTAAGTATTTTGATTAATTTAAATTCTGGTTAATTTAATTACTTAAGAAATTAATGGATTCTGATTCTTTAACCTTCAAGAAATTGATTTTTTTTTATTTATTTTGATCAAACAATATTTCAAGTGAAAAAAATTCTGTTTTAAAGTGCATTTTTTTTATTTATTCAAACTGTATCAGAGTACTAGGGCAGAGAGAGAGAGAGAGAGAGAAAAGGAATCGTGCATCGTTTATGATTGAAACTTAAATGGAAAATTTGGGATCATTTCTTTAAGAACTGCTCTTGAACAACGAATAAAATTATTATTTGGATTTCGGAGAAATTTAATATTCTTCTAATTGAATTATTATTATACTCTATGATTTCTTAGCAAAACTATCTTTTCTTACTTTTTATCATTTTCAGAACTAACATTATTCCTCGCGAGAATTTTAATAACCAGAAAAAACACGAAATCGCTATGTATATTTTCTAAAAAGTCCATAAACCCTCAAAGCTTGTTGAGCACTTTATAATGGGAATATCACTTCGGATCAATGTTTGTTTTTGTTTTTCTCCCAGTCTAGAATGAACATCCCCACTCCAACTCGGAGGGGCATCCGTTGGGTTCGCACCTTCTCTACTCCATTGAAATCTATGAGAAGACTTTTTCTCACCTATAGATTTAATCTATCCATTTTCTTCACATTATTCATCCACTGATTGCGTATAAAATTGGCAAGCGGTCAAGTCGAACAGATTCAGAGTGGTATAATAGTGGCGAAAGGTATTTTCGGAGAGGTTTTAATTTTTGCTGACTAAAATTTAAAATTATGCTTTATAGAAACAATAGATGAAAAAATTCCACAATTATAGTTAAAGTTTTGCCTTTTACAAGTACTTTGCCACGCATATAGCGCCTCTAACAAGTAATCGATTCGTCAGGATTATTCGTTTTTGAAAGGAATGTTTACCTTCCATTCAATAGGTGGTCGAATATTGGTACTTATCTGATCCGAACTGAATACTTGGCATGAAAGCTAACCAACAAGTCCCTTCACATCCATTATATAGATGTCTTATATAAAATCTATTAACATCACGTTATGTGATGCCTATCAAAGCTTTTTACAATACACATTGCACGACTGATGCCGACGACGTAGAAAGTTTGGACAAGGCTTTGTTTCTTCTTGTCGCTTTTAAAACATGAAGCCGCCTGGACGTTCTTAAAAGGCTCTTTTGTCTATTTTAACTTTTCGGTGCATTTTATGGTCCTGCAAGAGAGAGGTAAATTTTTAGGCACACTTCTTGAAAACACCGAAATTAATTTCACACGAGGGAAAATTAAATAGCCCCAAACAGAACCCCCCCCACAAGTTCATCCACATAGGGACCCACCGCCTATATAAAATCCATTAACATCGTTGAAAACATTTACCATGCACCTCAAAACCTAGCAGCTCGAGCGAACAATTGAATGAAACATACCGGACAGACGATCTCTCCCCTCATTTAACTCCACAGTCTTGGGCGAGGGGGTGGGGGTCAGGGGTTGCTTCTGAAAGTGGAGGGGTGGGGTGGGCAAGAAGAGAAGAGCCTCGGTAAATGAAGAGAACAACGAGCGAGCGACCCCATTGTTTATTTTGAATGGCAACATAATTTCGGCAGCTTGATCAAAATTGAATTAATAAAGATCCGTCCATTACGTTTAAAGGCCGCTGGGTTCGATCCCGTGCTCTCGTTCTC
The DNA here is from genome assembly GCA_021605095.1 of Caerostris extrusa. Classification (NCBI taxonomy): domain Eukaryota; kingdom Metazoa; phylum Arthropoda; class Arachnida; order Araneae; family Araneidae; genus Caerostris; species Caerostris extrusa. The sequence goes on from BPLR01000229.1 coordinate 22,093, forward strand.
CTCCACCCCCGTACCGCACCCCCTCCCTCATCCTCCAACACAACAGCAGGTGCCGAATTAGCAGAGCCTATTCCCGTCGATAGGCTTGTGTGCTGGCCCGTGATTGCATTAAGCCTAACCAACGCGCTTTCGCTCTCCTCCCCCACCTACCCCCTCCCTGTCCTTATCCCACGTTCGAGTGGGGTAAATCGGAAAGATTGGCGAGATACAAAATTCGCCAAAGTTTGGTGTTTTTAAACGTCATGTGAATCGGTAAAAATAATTATTCGCACATGTGGTGGGAAAAATGGATCCATCTGCGGCGACTTCGATAATCTTTTATGTTTTTAAATGTCGAAATCTTTTAATTTAATAATATTAAAGAATTCTAATAACTTTATAAAGTATTAATAAATGTAAATAATTTTTTTTTCAATCAAAGAAATCTCATGTGAATCGGTAAAATAATTATTCGCACATGTGGTGTGAAAAATGGATCCATCTGCGGCGACTTCTGATAATCTTTTATGTTTTTAAATGTAGAATTTTTGTCATTTAACGTTATTGGAGGATTCTAATAACTTTATTATATAAATGTAAAGAATTTTTTTTTTTTTTCAGTCAAAGAAATTATTACTATCAATTATTTATTGTGGATGGAAGCTGAAATTTTCTCTCCTTCACTAGAAATTATGAGATTTTTTTAAATCTTGCTACCTTAGAAGTTCACAGGTCTTGATGAAAAGTGATGATTTAAACGTGTATAAAGGATTGATGTTTTTGCATAACGTAATTGGCATCTGCATGAACTGATTGTGCTTGTTTAACTTTAGAATTCCTGTGGTTATGGAGTTTGATTGGTGTTCTTGTATAATGACTAATATTAGCCCAAGTGATTTAAGGAACAAAGTGGACTTTTTGCAGAAATACAATTCTAATGAAAACTGTAGTATTTTAAACAGATTTTACGATTTGGCCATATAAGCACGTTCTTTCATTATTCATTGCAATCCAGTGAAAATGACATATTTACACATGATACACAAATTCAATAGAATATTGCATTTTTTTTTCATTTTTATTTTTAAACTAATTTATGAATTTCTCTAATTTAATTCTCGATCATCGTTAATTAAATGAATTTGAATTGTCTGTACTACTTAACACGGGAATGACAAAATGCGGCCCGCGTGCTTCATGTAATCCTTCCATACACTCTTCAATTACTCATAATTCTGTTCTTGAATTACTCATTATAATATGTCGTTTTTATTTTTAAAATATAATTGACATTTTATTTAAAGATTTTCGGCTTGTGATGAAACATTAAAACAGGGAATATGATCCAGCTTTGATTGCAATATTTTTTTTATGAGTATAACATTGTTAATATTATTAAAAAAGGTAATAATTAAATATTATTATTAAAATATAAAAATAAATTATGAGCATTTAGGTATTATAAATTTTATTCTATTCTTTCTTTTTTTTTATTGTAAATTAGAAGAACAAATAGATAATTTTTCATTAACGTGCTAATTTTGGATGTAGTACTCTTATTTATATATTTTTTTCTGCAATTTTTATTTCTTATAGTTTGTTCCATTTCAAAATTCATTAAGCAAACTAAATGCTGTTGTGGTTAAATATAATATTAAAATGTACAAAACTGTTTGGATCAACATTTACTTATGAATTTTTAGACATGATTGTCAAAAATTTCGATAGATAAAAATCCTTTATTTACTCACTATAAAATCATTAATTGTATTAAAAATTATTACTCCAAAAATAATTATCACTAAAACACTAAATTAATTTAATTTCACGCATCAAATTATATATATCATTTTTATTATATTATGTTGTCTATTTTTTTATTAGATATAACGAAATAAAATACATATATATATATTTTTTTAAGAATAACAGCGATGCATTTTTCGCCTATGAAATCTTTGCATAAACGATTATGACGTTGTATATGATTTACAAAAGTAATGATTCATCTTATACATGGTCTTTGTTTGTAAATAGTAGGGTTGGAAATAGTGACTTAACGATTTTTGCTGGCCATTCAACTCATCACCTGCAGTCAAACGAAAACTAGCAGATGGTTTTTATTTATTCTAACAGGAAGAATATTTAAACATTTTGTTCAGTCAAAAATAATAGGACCAGGTGTTTGAGTTTATGCTGTTATGATTCTAAATATCGAAACATAATAACACTAAACATAATTTTGAAGCTATGTAATAACTGATAAAAAAAATATTTCTTAGGAAAATAATGTTTTTCAAATGCAGATTAGAAAATTCAGAAATCGTGATATGCTTATTCTTTCATGTTGGCCAGCCTTATCCTATGTTATATCACCAATATATATATATATATATATATATATAAATATATATATTGGAAGATTTTCAGATTTGAAGAACGATTAAAGCAAGAGGCATTATCAAAATTTAGTTTCAAGTAATAAAATATCATTTGAAAATTAAAGAAGTTTTAGCCACTGTTTTCTATTTTACTGCAGACATAAAAGACCTAATTGACCTTTGTTAGTAATGAGCTAATTTGAGTGAAAGATCTTTATCTAAAATTTTTTTTTATTTGTACGATTTTTACGCCAAAATATGTTCCATTTTAAAATTTGGGTGTCAACAAAACAGATGTGGCTGTTGCAAAATGATATATTTCATAAAATGCTTCAGCTTGTTTGAATTAAATCATATTTTGGAACAAACATATTTAAGTGTGGATATTAAAAATTATTATCTAATCACTTTTTTGAGCTCGGCCACAAACACTAAATCATTTATTAAATTGATGTAATATCATGCATTAAATTCTTCATTTGATTTTTAATCAAATTATATTACTTATTTTTATTATATAGAAAGAAATCCAAAATATATGTGTTAGATCATTTTAGGTTTTTTTTTTTATGTATGTGGCCTCGAGGCCGAGTTACAGGGTAAAAGTCAGAATTCACAAGTCTGTATATCCCTGTTATATAAACTCATAAGTATAATAGCTTTGAAATAAACATTTTATTTCTGAATTACTGATACAAATTTCCTTTTTTTCGAAATTTTCTTTCATAAAATGTATTATTAATATTATGAACAACGTATTATAATAGGAAGCTATTAAAATTGAAAAAAGAAAATTGAATTTTTTTATTAAAATTTTTCACATTTAAAATCAACAAATAATATTAGAATTAATAAATCTGTGAAACTTGTGATTACCCTAATAACCAATAACGTGCTCTATTATAGTATTTTAATAGAATACCCTAGTATAATACACAATATAATTAATAGTTATTATTGTAGACTATATTATTATATTATAGATTAAATATTATTACACAATATATTTAATCAGTAAAAAGTAACATGCATGTATTTAAAAATTATGTATCAATATATATATATATATATATAGTTATGCTCATGTAAGTATGGTATGAATTGAAATCAAGCTCGATTAGAACTTTTAATTAAATTTAGACTTAGAAAATATCAGCTATAAGGCTGTTAGAGCAACAGCAACAGTAAAGGTTTTGAACGATTTTTGTCAGAATTCCTCAAAGGCGAAACACAAAATTTTAATTAACATAAAATCACTATACAAGTGTTATAGCTGGCTTTTTTTCTTAAAAAAAAAAAAAGAAGTAAACTAACTTTCATATTAAACTATCAGTAATGAAAAGCTACATAGTTATTCATGATGATTTTTTTCCAGAAATATCTACTAAATGTTTCTTTCTGATGCAAAAGAACAATATGAAGAAAACTAAAATAAAAGAGTAATTATCACAGCATGGTGAAACTAATTTTTTGACAGAAATGTCAAACTTCAAGCTGAAAATATATTTACAATCTATGATTTAACTCAAAAAATTTATTTTAATTTTAAAAACATCATTTTATTAAAGAAGAATTTCGTAATAATACATATTATTTCCAGTTTAACATTATTAATGTTTTTAATATTACTTCCTTTTTATTGAAAGTGCTTTTTATAAATCTATAAATTTTATTAAATTCTTAAATAAAATATGAAAAAAGATCAACTAACCAGTTTTAATTGTAACAATCATTTAAAGGTATGCCATAAATATTTTACCTTATTAAGTGGGTTTTTCTTTTTTATATTTAATCTTAAACTTTCCTTTTTTAATTTTTTATTTATTTATTTTTTGCGCAGATGTATAGTAAATTTTTAAATAATAATAATACTAACATTAAAATTCAAGCCACTGAAAAATTACGTCGTATTTAAATCAGTCCTCCTTTTGAGATTTTGAAATTTTTTTAATTCAAAGTAATTGAACGAAATACAATTGAATGTTTAAATTATACTAACGTTAGATGTTTTTAATAGGCGAATATTCAATTTATTTTATTTATTATTATTATTGGGCCTTTTATTATGTAAGAAAAATTTATGTATATATTCGAAATCAAAATTTATATGTTTGAAATTAAATGATTTCAAATGTTATTAAAAGAAATCGAAAGATTCCTCAATTATCTTATTATCTTAAATCAAATGATTTTTAAATATTATTTAAATAAAAAAAAATATTAAAAAAGATATTTAAAATAAAGAGAAAAATTTTCAAATATAAATTATTTCAAGTAATTAAAAAAATCATTCTCACAGCAACCTACAAACTTTTCGGTGGGGAAAAAAATATTAATATAATAATTTTTACTTTCCCCTTTAAAGGAACAAATGATTTCGAGTGAAAGGTGGCAAAACCGCCAAATGTGGCACCCCTGAACCGTGCACAATCCTACTCCTAACGGCTTGGCGCCGCGTGCCCCTTCGGTAATTGCTTTACCCGTAATTGGGCTTTGTTTGTCAACAAATATTCCTGGAACGGAAGATATTTGTCGGACAATTTGGGGCCTTTTTGCTTGGCGCCCTCCCCCATCCCTCCTTCAGGCGAAATTCCTCCCCCTCCCCCCCCCCAATCCCTCACCCAAAGTTGCCCTCTCATCAACTTGATTCAATTTCCCACGTTTATTTGTAATTTAAATGGTGTGTATCTTATTAATTTCTTAATGAGTCCGTTGAAGACCCCCTTAAACTTCTTCCCTTAAAGTGGGTGGGACGAGATTAGTGTAGGGGAGGGGGGTAGGGGGTAGGGTTGGATGGAATATAAGGGATGGTTCTACAAGAGGTGAATGAAGCCAAATGTTGAAAGACCAACATTGAACAATTTGTGCTCTTCTCTCCACTATTCGTTTTTTATTTTATTTTATTATTTTTTTTTTTTTGCACTTCTTCCTTCCTTCCTGCCCCTTCCTACCCCCTACTTTAGCACATACTCACGCCTGAATGTATGCATATCTTCATGCATATATATATATTTGGCGAGTTTTCTCAGACTGTTTTATTTTTATGGTAAAACGTTCCTTTTTTTTTTTTTTTTCCTTATCTTTCTTTTGGGTTATGTTAGGAAAGGGCAGTATGTATGTGTTATCCATTTTTTTTTTTATTCCTTCCTAACTTGTACCCCGTTCTTCTTAAGAAAATCTCCGTGTATGCAGATTCGTTTGTAAGAGAAAAGGAAAGGCAAACGATTTTTTTTTACTCCTTTTACCACGCCCTCCCCCTCTATTTTTTTTTTTTTAACCTATTTTACTCTTCTGCTACCATACTGTTTACTTAAATAGGCCCCGTTTAAAAAGTGTATTTTTTTTTTCTTTATCCAAGACAGTTAAAGCAGTGATAAAAAAAAAAAAAAAAGAAAAAAAAAAGAACTAGAAGGGGTGGGAAAAAAAAAAAATAAATAAATAATACTTTCCAAAGATTTGATTGGATCAGAAGATTTCAGTGCTCTACTACGTTTGTTAGAAAAAGAAGTTAACGTTTTATTATTATTCTTTCTTTTTTTTTCATGAAGACAACATAAGTTTTATTCGTTTTAGGAGTCTTCATCGACAGAAGCAATTTTGAGCCATCTTTTGTGATACATTACATTCATATTCTAATAAATTTAGTTTTTATGCAAATACACCCAATTTACTTCCCTGTGCCTTGATACATTTCCTTAAATAATAAACTTAGGGATCTCCCTCATTCGATAGGGATTTTTTTTTCCTACTCCAAATCAGTAGGATGTTTATTTTTATTAAGGAAATTCAGTCGTAGCTTTTCAATGCATTGGATTTTTAATACTTCTCTAGCAGTTCCTAAAAAAAAATAAAAAAAAAAAAAACTTTTCCTTCCCCTGTTCAACGAATTAAATAAGAGCATTTTTTTTAACTTTTTTTTTTATTTCTTTTGAGTTGACATGTTAGAAAAAAATTTATTTCTATAATTGTAAATTTGATTATATTATTAAAAACATTTGTTATGCTATGGGTACGGTTGATTAAATCTGAAATAAAAAAAGTATATATAAATAAAATAAAAGAAAGATAATAATAAAAATATATATTTAAATCTTTTGATAGCAAACGAAAACAGTTTGATTTAAAGGCAGAGAGGGAAGAAGGAAGAAAAAAATTCGTTTTGTTACAAAATATAATGCTTTTTTTTTTTCAAAAAAAAAAAGTTACGTTTTTGTAACTTATATTTCATTTCCGCATAGTGAAAAACTAATTAAGCTTGAAGGATAAATTAAGTTTTATATCATTGTTCAAATTTGAACCCAGTTGTGGATAGGGAAATTTGATTGGCTCAAACATTTTTTCTAAATAATTTTAGATTTGCTTACTCAAACTTTTTTCTTTTTTTTTTTAAAGAATAGATTTCTTAAATTAAAAGATATGTAAACGGCGACTAAAAGGAAAAGAAAAAAAAAAACCGATTTTTTTTCAAAAGAAATGCTCTTTTTTTTTTTTTTAATCATTTTATTCCTGGGGCCTTTGTGAAATTTACTCCTGCATAATGAATTAAATTATCCGACTTTGTCGAAGATTATTTAATTCTGATTTGCCCTGATTAAAGTTTAACAAAAAGATTGTTTTCTTCCTTTGTATTTTGGCGTCTACTTCTGGATATATACATTTTTTTTCTGTTCAGTTTTTATAATTGCATTAAAAGAAAAACGCCTCGGTATAGAGTCATTTTTTTTTTTTTTTTTTTTTTGCATATGAATTCTATTTAATTTAATTATTTCTTTCTTTGTAGAAAAAAATGTGCTCCATTTTTTTTTATTTGAAGCTGAACATCCATTTCCGTTGTTGCTGTAAAATGTTTAACTATTTAGATACATTTTAAAAGTATTAATATATTTATATATTTTTTACAAGAATGTAAAAATAAAAAGGTTCTGAAATTTGGTATATGTTTTTGTATTGCTTTTAAAATATTAAAATTCTTACTTGTAACCAATCAAAACCAATTTACTTATTCATCTGTAATACTTTTTATAATTTGTTTTTTTTCAATAAAAAAAAAAAAAAGATGTTATGAAATATTTTGCATTTTAATGATTTAAGTCATTAATTATAAAAAATAATTCATTTTATTCTTTATTTAAATATATTTCAACTATATTATCCCTTTTAAAGTATACTCATTGAGAAATATAATTTAATTTAATTATAATTTTTAAGAAAGAATATTAATAGATATAACTTTTATTCTATTGTTGAACAAATTTATACATGTCTTTATAAAACTAAGAGACATTCATCGGCTTACAGTAAACAAAATTATATTCATCAAATGTTAGATTAAATACATCTGTTTGCTGACATTTGAATAATAAATTTAATGAAATATTATTTAATATGCATTTATTTATATGTATGTGTTGTATGTATGTGTAAATATGTATATATGTATGTATATATTCAAATAAGTATTTAAGTAAAAATGAATTCTTGTTAAAAAATCTATTACATCTTAATTAACTTCAACTTAATTTATAGCACTGTGGTACCCATATTTTGCTATATTAAAAATAATATTCAAAATATTTATCAAAAATAAAATTCAAAATAAGATTTAAAATTACAAAAAAAAAAAAAAATCTAAGACAGGAAAGTCTTTTAAGTTGAACTTAGGAAAAAAAAGATGCAAAAATTCCCAATTTTTTTTTAGCTTTGCTGCCATCTATTGACAACAGTGTTTTGAGTAACATAAAATTATAAAAATCTCAACCAATTATCTGAAAATAACTACGACTTTTCAATAACTTTCGATTTTTCAGCTCTACCACATTCATCTAAGATAAAATCCAATCAACATTATTACTTATTACAATAATTTTATAGAAATCTTTCTAATAATTTGTTATACTGATGGCAGTAAATAACAAAGTCGGTGTCTACACCATCTATAAAATGATCATGAATTGGACTAACATCAACACGAGTTTGAAAAAATGTTTTTATGAAGAGAGATTAGTGCATTAAACTTGTATTAGAATAGATAAAAGAGCAAAAGGTTTTTTCAAAATGAGTAATTTAGCACGGATTCGCTGTCTTCTTTAAAATGCCAAAGTAAAATATTGTATTGCATTATATGTACATTAATATTATAGTTAGCATTAAAAAGCTCTTAAGTTTCTTAGGCCAACAAAAACATTGTATATTTTTGTATTTGTTCCTGATGATAAAGAAATTTTCGACAATGAAAAAAATTGTTTAGCTCGCGAAAGAAGCAATCAAACGGGCATTGAATTTAATGTAATTATAAATCTTTATTAAAAAAAAAGACAAAACTAATAATCTGTGGAATAAATTGTACATAGAATTATCCATTTGTCTCTATCATAAAGTATCTTTTCTCTATTCCCCAAAAAGTCTTCGATCTCACAATCCATTTTTTTTTATCAATGTCAGAATTACTCAATTTACGACGGATAGGGTAATTTTAACACTATTTAAACAGATATAGTCTATGTTCATTTGATATTTGTAACGCTAAATAAAAGTGGAATATTGATCGCATTCTTTTTTAGATGCCCCAGGCTTCCTTTAAGGAAAGAATTGACATTCACAAAAGTAAAATGGCCATCAAATTCTGTCGACTTGTTAAAAAAAAGCGTGCTTTTTAAAAATCATTTGTAAATTCTTATCTTCTAAACCATCGTAATTTCTCTCTGTGTCTCTTTTTTATATTCATCTTTGTTATTGTTATGTGTTCTTTTAAATTTGCCATTTATTTGATATTTTTTAATATTTTTCTCATTTTGTTAATTACTACTTTAATTTGTAAACCTCGTGGGATACTATATGGTACACATAATGATTTTTTTGTAAACTTCAATTAAAAAAGATTTTGAGTTATTAAAAAATTAATCACATTTATTAAAATATATCAAGTTCATTATTGTCTTGAAATCATAAAACATTTACGTTACCTGTTCAGGGAATAGTTTTTAAAAAAAAAAAGAAAAACAAAAATCTAAACATTTATTTTTATTTATTTATTTATTGTTTATTTTTGTGAGATTATGCAGTGAATAGCTAACCGAAGATATTAATCGCTTTTCTTCTTTTTCACGTGGAGTTATTTCAATTTAAACAAGTAATATTTAAAAAATTTAAAGTCAATTCCTACTTTTTTTTTCACTATATTGCAGAAAGTCCTGTATAAAAAATTTTCATTCATTTTTAAGTTAAAAAAAAAAAAATTATCTCTCACACACAGGGCAACGGGCAACGGGCGTATACACCTGTTGGGGCAACGGGGAGTTCTAGGTGGTTTTAAGAACCACAATATCTCCACATCTTAAATTAGTTAGAAAATTTGCATAAAATGTAATTGCTTAAATTATAGAATATTAATAAATAAAAATAGAACAATTAAAACTTAGGAAAAACATCTCTTGCTTGAGAACAATTAAAGCAAGAGATCGAAAAGCTAAAGCTATAGGTACAATTAGGAGTCCGTTGACGACGGCCCAAAAAAAGATTTAAGATTAAAGTTAAAATTAAAACATTTTAAAAAGCTAAGAAAAGAAAAGATAAAATTATGATAACAGGGCTAGTCATAGCATAAAACATACAAAAATACATTAGCAGTTGCTGTTTGACTGACACATACACACTTTCCATCTCTCTCACTAATTTATTCACACATTTTGTTCCCTTTTTGATTCAAACTAAAACCCAGAATGAAAAAAGAAATTTTTTTCCAGCGATCTACACGCTTCGCCACTGACGGTATTTATTCCTAAATTTATATCATACTAAATATCTTATAGAAGAGAAATTTTTTTCTTCCATATAAAACTAAAATTATTTAATTAAATTTAATTAATGAATTAATATTTGAAAAAACTGTATTAACATCAAGTGTCATCCACTACAAGTTTAAAAATGTATTTGAACTTGAGTGGATGAAAAAAGTTAATTAATAAATTAATTAACAATTAATTTATTAACGATTGAAAATTCGAACAAGATATATGAATATATATATAGGAAGAGTGTGAACTAATAGTAGAAATTGAAAAAAGAACTAAGTTTGCGTATATTATGTTAATGTTGATGTAGAAGTTAATGCGAGTTCATACAAGCCCTTCTTTTATCCCCATAAAAAATAAACATTAAAAATCGTTTAAAAATTTCGAAAAGAACTTGTTGCTCAAAGCATTCCTTGCAAAAAAATTCTGCAAAAATAAAATTAACAAGCATATCACAACTTCACTCTTATTTATTTTTTTGAAGTGAAAAAGAAGAACTTGATTGTTGGAAAATGAAGACAAGAAAGAAATTGTTAACTGCTACTTAGAAATACATTCTATTCAATACTTTCCCTTCTCTATGTTTTTGATGAAGAAGAATGAAATTGTCAAGAAACAAACTTCCTACAAATGCGAGGTTAAGAGGACATAAGAGAGACTTCACAATGCCTTCATTCATTTAGAAAACATCAACAAAGTGGAATGTTTTAGAATTTCCTAAAAGCAAAATCACTGTTGATATCAGGCATTGAGAACTTGGAAGATGCAGACTAAAAGCGTTTTCACCCTTTCAGATCATATTTGCTCTTACTTTGTCTAAAAGCGTGAAAAGATCACTTCATTTGCTGATCTAAATAAAAATGGAAGTGAAAGCTTCTCTTTTCTTATGCAAGTCTGAATACAAAGTACTAAAGAAAATATAGATATGGGAGGAAAACAGTTTAATACTGGAGTAAGTCAGATTTCTTAGCAATTAAATACATCAAGCTATACAATGTAATATACAAATTTACTGTAAATTGTTTTGTATAATATTTTTTATTACTTTACTATTTATGTTACAAATTATTTATTATTCATTATTATTATTATTTCTGTTGCAAATTTACTGTTATTATTTATGCTGTTATTGTTATTATTTATGTTTCAATTTACAATTAGTAATATTTTCTTCTAGTTTATTTATTAGATGCATCATATATATTTTGAATACAACGAAAAAAATTCTGAGTAACTTTTAAGCGATTTTTTTTCCTACAATAAATAATTCACAATATTTAAATCTTGGCATCAGTAAAACTTACTTATCCATCTTATGTCATTTGAAAAAATATTTTTTAATATAAATAATATTATATAATAACGAAACCAGTTGGGGTAAGGATGTTCAATTTAAAAAAAAAACAAAAAAAACTCTGATTTTTTGTCGCATTTTTTTTCCTATTCTGTTTATTAATATTTCTTTTAAAAACCTTATTAAAAGACATTTTTAAGAAATTTCAATAGATTACAAAATATATTATATAAATATATTATAATATTTTTTATAATAAAATTTATATTTAATTAAAATAACTCTTTTTTTTTTACTGACTTTCGGGGAAAGATAGAAAAATAATAAACTTATTCCTATATATTTGTAGCCTTTTTCCTAAGAGAAGAGTTGTAGCATTTCTCTGAAGTGACTGAACAGACCGGAGCTTCAACCTGTTTTTCAAAGTGAACACCTTGTGGTTTCCTGCATCACGCAGTGTGATAATTAAGGTCAGCGTCAGACCTAGTGATAGATTCGTCGTAGACTTGAGAACTCTGAAAATCTCCGAGTGAACTGCACTTGTGCATCTAATTTATATCCTTAATCTCCATTTCTTTGAAATTTGAGTTGAAATAATATATTTGAATATGTTTGTAAATAAACTTTTGAAGTACTTTCCCATGAATTGAAAAATTCTTAAGCCTTTATAGGTCTAGTATAAGCAGAGACTTTACAATATATTAGAATGTATGGATCTCTAAATGTTGTAGTTTTTAAGTATGAGTAAATACAAATATGAATACATTATTCAAGCAGGAACCCTTGCCTTTTATATTAAAAGATGAATGTTTTATATACTATATTTATCTATATTTAAGAACTTTCGGATATGATTATCAATTTTATTTAAGTCACCCATATAATTTTTAAAAACCTGATTTTTAATTTTATTCATAATTTTTTCAAAACAATCAAAAAATAAAACTACATTATGGTTTAAATGAATTTTTTTAAGGTAGGTCATATCATGCATTAATAAATTATTTTAATATTTATCATTAATTAATTAATAATTGTATACTAGACAACAAATCATCGTGATTAGATGCATAATACAAATTTACAGACTAGAAATCATCACAATGTGGGCTGATAACACAAACTCTTGCTGCTTGTAAATGACTGATACCACTTGATCTCTGACTTATCACGGTCTTATCCGAGATCATTTCAGCAACAAGCGAAAAGCAAATGGCGAAAAAAGTAAGACGCCAACGTAATACCCAGTAAATGAGAATGTTCTAGAATTTCACAGCATGTGCAGAAGAATGAAAAAGCAACATTCGCGTACGGAACAAAAAAATATATGTCTGACGAAAGGGGAAAAAATTTCCCGAGTTAGAATTCCACTTTTATCTTGAAAATGGAGTTCTCTTACTTTCGCCAGAGAGGGTACACGGTCGCCTAAACGGTCCATTAGAATCGCAGCAGACGAAGTTTTTAAAATGGAAGGAGGGTCGAGGGGAGTGGGTGTAAAAGCTGAGATCGCTAAAGTGTGTTCATCCGAACATCACACCCTTAGTTTTAGATAGACCCTTTTAAAGGAGGAGTTATGTTTAAAAGAATCAAGGATATGGCTCACAAAACTCTTTGTTCTTTTCTTCGCATTAAGAGATCTAAATTGTTGCTTTCGCAAAAGGGTAGTGAGCATAAAGATTTTTAATTAGTTTTGTTGTTTTGGATTTTTGATTGATTATAATTATGTCAATTAATTTATCTTTTGAGTAAATAAGAGGATTGCAGTTGGTTGAATATAATGGCTCACTTAATATCAGTTCACCTTTTTTATATTGTTATTCGAGTGGAATATGGGTTTTTCTGTTGAGGAATGAGGAGCCAGTGTGGGCTAGAGGTTTCAACGAAATCCTACTTCATTACTCTGTTTGCATAAGATTCTTAAATTCCCTTATTTTGAGATAATTTAGATCCAGGGATGTTTGTATTAGTTCAGAATCCACTGTAAACCGTAGATCCTGGTGTAATACCACTGTAGAACTTTTGTGTAGAACTGACAACCCCCTACCCTGTAAAAAGAAAAAAACATCTCCCCTCTCGAAATTTGCCAGCAAGCAAACAGCCTTGGCCTACCATAAGGCTGTTGAGTCAATGAAGAAGATAGAGTTTAGAATTGCTGTAAAAGCGGTCGATCTACCTTCATTTAGATTTTATTTTAGGTCTTATTGTTTACTGAAGATTTTAAAAGTTATGGAGGATGCATTCATACAACAAATATGATAAACAACTTTCAAGCTATTTTTTTTTCTTTTTAGAGATTGTAACTAACTTTTTTTTTTTTTAAAGTTAAGTACCTTGATCAGTGATATTGACTCATTTTTAACTATCTAAAAATAGTGTTATTCAAGAATAATGTGAAGGTTTTGGCCATTCAAGGCCTTACCGACAGCCTCGAAGTGGTCTGCATTCAAAAAAGGCAATACTTTTGTAAGGTGATTGTGTATTAAAATTTTAATGTGATGTTCATTGGATTAATGTAAGGTGATTATGATTGTTCACTATGAGTTGTTATGTGGCAATCAATCAATACCCGATGAAATTTACTGTCAGCAGCTGAGATGCTTCGAAACATTTTTATTATTGATAAACAGAGAATGAGTGATCCTGCAGCGAAATTCCACATTGCAAGAGTGACTAAGGGTCTTCTAGAAGAACTTGCCTTCGAAACTATATGCTTCAACCACTCGATTCTGTCGACCTTCCCCAACAGATTACCAACTGTTTTTTTTTGAAGCTTATAGAAACATTTTGCGAGATAACACCAAATTAATTTCATAAAGATATAGTATCAACCATTATGGGAAGATGTAATTGAAAAGAATATTTACTATGTTGATGACTAAATAAATATTATTATTATTATTATTATTTTGGCTAAATTTCAATTTTATTTCAATCAGAAAAATGGACAAAACATTCATTACAACCTTATAATTTCACAGATATTTATTTTACTGAGCACAAAATTCATTTATCTTGTGCGAGGAATTCAAAGAAATTGATGAGATTTGTATAGTTACAAATAAACATTAACACTTGAGAAAAAAAAGTATGAACCTGGAATCGACTGTTAGAGTCTTTAGATAATCCATTAGATATTTGTAAGACGTTTAGAGTTATAAGAAATATGTTAGATATCAGATCTGTGTTGTATCCTCGTCGAAAATTGTCAAGAATTTTGAGAGGAAAACACCTTTAGACAAGACTGCAAAGACATCTTCCTCTTCCTACAACTTGACAGTGTCATTTTCAATAAATAGTTCATACGGTTTACTATGATATTTTTTGTTCTATAGTTATATGAGTTTACAACAGAATAGAATATGCAACAATTTTATTATGAAAGGGAATTTTTAATCAATAAATATATTAATAGGGACATATATTAATATGGAAAAATATTTATATACATTATATTAATGACTTTTATGTATCCTTCACTTTATGATTTCAAATACTCTTAGTAGTATTTTTATTTAATCTAAAGACTACATTAATGTAATCCATTCTATACAGTATACATTACAATATTCTATACAAATTTATTTTCTGCATTGTTTTTCTATGTCGATTGCGGAAATAACATGTAAAGTTCTTAATTTTAAGCAACAGTCAAAACTCGTCCATCCGTACCATGTTTGACTTGGTATTTTACAATAGTCATAGTTTTACGTGTTTTTACCTAAATCAGTGTAGAGATATGATGCACTAGAAACATAACATGCGCAATTATAAAAAATTTAGAGCATCATAATTTAGAGTATACTTTAAATTTAGAGCATCATTTACTCCTTCTGTTAAGTTGTAATGGAAGGTTTAAAGGATAATTGTTACACATGATAAGCTTATAACTATCTCTGATAAATCAGTGGATTCTCATTTATAATGTTTGCCCTTAACATTATAAATGAGAATACTGATCACTATAAATGAGAATCCATTGTGCCTTCATTAAAACTTATCCAACAGCCAAAAGGAATTTACATCCAAAGAAGATTCTTTTAAGCGTATTAGGATGAAATATGAAAGTAATCGTCCATTATGAGCTCTAAAGGTGATAAACAAACAACAACCGTTTAAGTTCGATGTCTGCTAAGATGATTAAGAGTATTTGCGCATTAACAAGTAATATAAAAAAATTTTTAAGTCAATTCCTACTTTTTTTTCAATATATTGCAGAAAAGTCCTTTACAAATAAAGTTGAAATTTTCCTCTTACATCTGGAGCCATCTATTATTAGATACATTTAACTTAAATCTAAAAAACTAAAATTAATTAATTAAATTTATTGAATGAATTGAAACTGTATTCACATCAGTGTCATCCACTACAAGTTCAAAAAAAATGTATTTGAACTTGAGTGGATGAATAAAAGCATTTTATTAACGATTGAAAATTTGAACAAGATATATATAGGGAGAGTATGAGCTAAGGTAGGAATTGAAAAATAGCATTTCGTCGATAAACAGAAAAAGAGTGATCCTGCAACACTGATAATGCCAAACTTCCCACTGCGAAAATGACTGAGAGTTTCCATGAAGAATTTTTCTGGAAATTTAAATTTATATTTCTTTCTTTTTCTGTTTTCCCAACCTTGCTCTAACTGATTATTATTTTTTATTACTATTTTTTTTAAATTTATTTTTATTTTTATTTTATTTATTTATTTTTGAAAGCTTGCAGAATTAATTTTCATGACTAAGCTGACTTCAAGAAAAAGAAATTGTGGGAAGATATTGATAAGAAGTTAGATTCTTTTCAAGGTAAAAACAAAATGAATCTTATATTAAAAGAAGCAATGAAATGCTGATAAGAAAAGTTTATTGAAAAGAACGGATGTTGATTAAATAAATGGTGGATGTTGATGATTAAATATTTATTGGATACTGATAATTAAATAAATATTGGATATTGATGATTAATGAAAAGAACGGATATTGATGATTAAATAAATGTTGGATATTGGTGATTGAAAAGAATTAATGTTGATGATTATATAAACGAATGTTGATGATTAAATATTAAAATAAACGGATGTTGATGATTAAATAAAAAATGATGATTAATAAACTAAACGGATGTGATGATGATTAAATACGTGTACTAAACCGATATTTGATGATTAAATAAAATAAACGGATGATGATGATTAAATAAATATATTAAAATAAACGGATGTTGATGATTAAATAAATATGTTTCTGGCTACGTTTTCAGTTTTATTTCAATAACAAAAGCAAGTAAAATATTCATTACAACCTGACAAATTTCACGAAATTTGTTTGAATTTTTAACACGGGGCTTTGGGTTCAACTAATACATATCTATGCTAGAATTATTTTCTAGCTTTCAGCTGTAAAGCAAATAAAAAAGAACACGCACATAAATATATTTCGCTTTATTACGTGGAAAGTGTTTTTGCCATTCATCTCAGTGGGCGAGCCAGTGCCAGCGAATCCGCCATTGCTGTGGTGGCACCATTAATTCCAAATCAACTCGTTGTTTCGAATCCCTCCAGCCACGAATCACAGCCGACAGCGTGAACTCAATTAGCTGCATAGTATCAATGCTATGATCTGTGCCCTTAAATGTTTTCCCCCTAGATGGTGTTTTTTTCTGAGAATCCATTAGGATCACTTCCGTCGGGTGGTTCCATTCAACAAGGCTAGATGCGGGATCGGCCTAACCTGCCCAGACAGGCATGCCTGGTGGACCACTTAGGCCGCTATTAGGCCGAGAGGGCGAGCGAGTCTTCCGTATGCTCGAAATCACGCGCCTCAATAGATGCCAAATGACGCTGGGCCCTTTCCCCGCCCTTTTGCGCACGCACCACCCGCCTGCAGGATCGGACGCGGCGGACATCTTGGGGATCGAAAACGTGACAGAACTAACACGCTCTAGATCACTGAGGACATACTAGAAATTTCAATATTTCAGCAATATTTTGAAACTCTTTGTACAATAAAGCATTTTTTCCAGTTCATTTTCATAACATTTTTGTAAATATAAAAATTCAAGTAGAAAGTTCAATGGAAGATGTTTTTATATAGTAGGAACAGTGTGATAAAAGAAACCCTATTGAAAATTATCTAATACTTATATATTGCTTCAGTTTACAAATAATAAAAAAAATTAGCATAATATAGTAGAAAGGAAATAAGGAATTTGATGTGTGATATTACCATAGTTTGTTTAGAATTTTAATATTTGATTCGACTTTTGTAGTGACCAGGCGGAAAAGTAATGAGTCATAATACAAAAGATCAATAAACAAAAATCATATATAAATAGAAATATTTTTTCCACAAATCTATATCGTTTATGGTATGTTTTAGCCTCTTTGCAATGTATTATCTAGAAGCAATCAGGCAAATTTCAGAAGTAAAAACATGTTTCGTATAACATATTTCGACCAATGATAATCATGGAGGTAAATAAATTACATAGATAGAGATCCTGTATCACAGTGTTGATAAAGGATTTGATCTTCTAGTGGCAATAATAAGTTTTCTTATATTTAAATGTTTTCTTCATTTATATTTAATTGAAATTTCATTATGTTACATGCTTTAATCTCTTATCCCAAAATGAAAATCTTCCAAACACAATGGCCAGTTATATTTAAGTAAAAGGGACATTTGATGCAGTGCACCGCATGTAGCCAATGAGCCGAGTTCTGTGCATCCCTTCTCTATATTATACGTCTCAAACCTCTTATTAAAATGTTTTGGAAAGGTAGATATTATCAAAATTGTATAATATTCACACCAGAATATATATTTGAAACCCTGTTGAATGGAGAAATCTGGGAGAGGCTCAAGAAGTGTCCATGTTTCTGTGCATCAGGGATTTCACCCATGTGGGCTTGAATGACTTAACGCATGAACATTATGCAAGTTAAATACATCTTTCCGAATAAAGACGACATGATTCAGAGAGCAAAACATAAGCTGGAAAATTAATTTCTTCGGCATTTTATTATTATTATTGCAAAAACCACTGCATAAAAGTTACTACAGGTCAAGAATAATTTTCAGAGAGCAGCAGTAGCACACTTTTGGTGATGAACGGGACGTAGAACACACTATATATGTTTTTTTCTTTCGTTTGATGGGCCACTTGTTCCTATCAGTAGCAGTTATAATGTATATCCCAAACAGCCCACTAATGGGTGATGAGGGGAGTACATTGTCTTCCAGGAAAAATTTTTGAGTTATTGTCCCGCTTTTAAGTGAAGATAGTCCAGACACCCTCACTGAATAGCCGAACTATCAATGCAAAACGCAATGGCCATAAAATCGCCTCATTTCTGTAAGTAATGATTTCAGCAAATTAAAATCTGCACACTAACGGCGCATGATACCATTATAGCACGAGTAGTGCAACTGTACATTACATATAAAGACCTCTAAATCATAAGAAGTGGCATATATCCTGTAGCATATTTACTGATATTAATCACTACAACAAAACCCTTTTTATTTTACAGTTAGAATTCAACAGAGTTCATCGATAGTGGCCTGCTATTCCAAAAATGCCCCATAATCGCATAGATTTTTGTGGCATTTATGAAAAGCAAAAGATGGAGTTCAGTACATGATGGATGCTGTGTGTGGTACGAAAGTGTAGACATTGTTGATAAATGCTTTGATATGTCAATCCCCCTTCACTAACACATATCCCAGATACATGTCTGCCAACTGTTAGCTCATATATCGATGCATGTTCTTTCGTTCCAGCTCCTATTTCGCATGTTTCTCCATTGAGTTTGAATGTGAAGATCCTATCTCCTACCTTTCTGATCAAATTTTTACTTCTGTGTTCCCATGCGATTTCTTTTGATGCTATCCATTTCCCCACAACTCCCTTTGAATAATTTGAGACACCATGTATAAAAAAAATATATTTATATTATTATATATTACAGAAAAGATCAAGTATAAAATATATTTAAATGAACAATAGCAATGGGGTTTGTAGGGAGTTCTCTAATTCTTTCTTCGCTCTTTTTTTCTTGAACCCTCAAATCTATTGATTTATTTCGATCATCACAGATTAAAGACAAACTTTTCTAATTTGACCGAGCTTCAAATTGAACTCTCTTAGATCAGAAATGTAACATAAAATGAAGTAACCAATATATTGCAATAGTTGTATTGTGATTTATTAGAATTTAAGTTATGGTTGTGAGTATAAACATTGCTTTATACCTTTATATTGATAGTTGTAGTTTTCATAAATAATATATATATGCTTAAATTAGAAAAGAGGGTATAAGTATATATTCTAACAATCCATTTCATTGGGCACAAAGAGATGAGTAACCAGACCCAATACTAGAGGCCATAGGTTGATTTCCTGATGTCGTCCGTTGTAGTTACTGTTTTCAGAAACGAGGGAGAACCAATGACGATTGGAAGAAACACGTATAAAACATTTTGTATAAATAGCGCGAATGCACCTGGTGGGTGTATTCCATTTCACGCGCAC
The DNA here is from genome assembly GCA_021605095.1 of Caerostris extrusa. Classification (NCBI taxonomy): domain Eukaryota; kingdom Metazoa; phylum Arthropoda; class Arachnida; order Araneae; family Araneidae; genus Caerostris; species Caerostris extrusa. The sequence continues at coordinate 42,063 of BPLR01000229.1, forward strand.
AAGCGAAACGCAAATGCGAGACAGTTAACCCTATAAGGCTCGAAAGAAAATGTCCTCTCCTTGTCGGTGACATACAAAGTGGAACACAAAGACCGTAGATGTTCAACCAAAAAAAAAGGGGTATAACTATAATTACTCACATTAGTCATTCAAGTAGAAAATGTCTACATAAGATAAGAACTAATTATTTAAAAGATGTTTTCTTATATTTATAATTGCCTTTTTAAAAAGAAAGACACCACAAAGTTGCTCACAAGAAATGATAATTTAATACTACACTAAATACTTTATCTTATTCAAATAAAAATGTTTTTTTTTTTTAGAATAGAAATATTGTTCTTAATAATAGATAGAGGAAATATACTAACTAAATGCAATATATCAAATGTATTAAGACTTCAATAATATAGTGCAGGTAATGACTTTAAGCTATGTGTATTATTTTGTTCTTTCAACAGCACACAGTGGAAATTAGTAATTAGGGAGGGCAATTGATAAAGCATTAAAATTTACATAGACAAACATATTTTTTTAATGGAAAAAATCTTATAAATGTTGAAATCTAATTTATTTAGAAATCACATGACGAAATACTTTATTACTCTTCATGCAAAAAAAATATAATGCTATGTTTTGTTTTGGGATTGTGGATATTGAATACACACTCATGTCCATAAATTAAGGATAATGAAGTTCAGGCAAAGAAAGAGACAGAAGCAAAACAAATTTGACTTATTTGTAAAGTCTATTTATTAAACAAAAGGTAAAGAGCAAAAAGGTGCTATATGTTTGACATAATTAATAAAAATTGAGATTTTTACTCCCTGCAGCAAATTTCAAAAAAGAACCTATTTACAAAAAGCAGTATAACATGATTAGTATGATGGTTAATATGGAGTATGTCTCCGGACGATGCAATACAGGCCTTACAACGCCTAGGCATGCTAAGTATCAAATTATCAATCTAATCTTGGGGAATAATACACCACTCATCAAGCAATGCCCTCCGAATTCCGGTTGACAGGTGGGAGGGGGTTGACGGGCTGTAATTCCGTCGGCCAAGCATATCCACACATGCTCTATTGGATTCAAGTCCGGTGAGTATGCTGGCCAATCCATACGGGTGATATCCTCCAATTGAAGGCATTCGTCTACAATGTTTGCACGGTGAGGACTGGCGTTGTCATCCATAAACAGAAATTCAGCACCCATGGCGCCCCGAAACAAACGTACATGTTGTTCCAGAATGACATCCCGATAGATGTGGCCTGTCATCGTTACACTCTGAACATGCAGGTCAGTTCTGGAACCAAGAATAATTCCTCCCCAAACGAGCCATCCTGCACCACCGCAACGGTGTCGTTCAATGGTGTTCTTGGTGGTAAAGGGTACCTGGCGCTCTCCATATGAAAGTCCGGCGAGAATCAGACTGCAAACTAAACCTGGACTCGTCGGAAAACATCACACAAGACCACTGTTGCGGTGTCCACAATGCATGATCTCTACTCCAGGTTAATCGCAGGCGACAGTGAGTTGCGGTAAAGTGGAACAAATCTGACAGGCCTACGAGCATATAGACCAATGTGCCCTAAGCGTCTGTACACGGTCTGCCTTGAAACTGTCGTACGGGTAGCTGAAGAGAGCTGACGAGACAGGTCTGATGCTGTGCTCCGTCTGTTTCTTTTGGCAGTAACTGCTAAATACCGGTCCTCATTCGGCATTGTAACTCGGGGGCGACTGTGCTGTAACATCTACTCACATTACCATCATCTTGGAATCGTTGCCAAAGCTTGAGATGACACTCTGGGCGATTCCAAGTTCCTCGGATACTTCCAGCTGGGTACGTCCACATTCCAGTCGTCCGATAATTCTACCACGTAAACAATCATCCAAATGCTTCCTTTGTGCCATAACTATGCGGTTATTGCACTGAAAGGCTTTTTAAAGCGCAGAACAATTTTACTTCTTTGCCACCATTCCTTATATACCCTCTCTTACACTCGTCATTGTGACGTACTATCCGCGCCATCTGATGGTTTCCTGTAATTTGCATATTCTTCTTCAAGATGTGTGTGATAATTCTACAGGTTAAATTTTTATTTTAGAGTTCAATTTCCGTGTGATCCTGAATTATCCTTAATTTATGGACATGAGTGTATTATTGTGAACTCATAATACTTTACTGTTATATATGTATGTATATATATGTATATATATATATATATATATATATATATATATATATATATATATATATATATATATATATATATATATATAACGAAAATTTGTTGGAGGTAGAGAAATCTGCTATTTACAATAGTCAACATTTGAATATGCTAACACTACGGAAGACATTACTAAATTGAATTTATTTTATAAATTCGTCACTTTATGAAATCTATCATTCCAAGTCCATCAAACGATTTTAACATTTAATGAATTTTTTTAAGTGCATAGAATTTGCAATGTCTGAGAATATTATCAAATTTAAGCTACACAATACAAAATGGTTTTTAGTTTGTTTTTACATAAAATAAGGGGGAGAAAAAAACTAGGTTACTTAGAAAAAAACAATGTTTTATTTTATAAAGTTAAAAATTATAAGAAAAATTGCCTTTATTTATTCGTTTATTTAAGCGAATGAAAAAAAAAAAGTCTAAGAGGTCTTTAAACATTCTTTTCTGCAGTTTTTATCATGCGATGGCGGCCTGACTGCCGAGTGATAGCGCTCTGGAGATCGGTGCCCCAGGAGCAACTACCCTAATTTGAAGTAACTACCCCACATTTGCATATTGTATGGCAGAAAATCTGGAAAACTCCCACCAGGTAGTAGATTAGAGAGACAGGATACTGAACATCACAAACGCCATCAAGTCTCCTCGTTTTTTGAAACAGTGTCTACAACAAAACAGCCAGTGGATTGAACCTCACTCCTAATGCTCACCAGTGGATCATGTTACCAATGAGCCACGAGTGGGTATTTATCTAAGATAGTAGCACATTTCTTTCGAAGATTCTCACGAGAAACTGTGAATCGAGGTTTCACTATAATACTTTTTTATTCAATATCTAAAATTAATTTTAAAAATTTTACTTTCACCTATACATGGAACGTCCAAAGAACCGCATACAAATAATTAATAACTGGTTTACATTGATTGATTTTTAATAAGAAAGTGTGTCTAATTATTTAATTACTTGCAGGATGTCTCAAGTTTGAACTCCACAGATGGCGTACGCTGTAGTAACTACATTCAGAAGGAAGGACTCGATGGCTACTGTGACAATTTGTGTAAAAGCACCTCATATTGATAGTCAGGTTGCCTTCTGGGAGTTTTTCTGGGTTTTTCTCATACAACATAAAATAAGAGGAAATTGCCCCCAAAAGTCCTCTCGGAAGGCAATATATGTTCACTCTTCAATGAAAGATTCCTTCATCGGTTGGATGTTCGTGGTGTACTTAAGTGCAATATTTATTTTCAAAACCAACAAAAAAATTATGGATGAAATTTAAACATGAAATTATGGCTGGAATTTAAACTACAAATAAGAAAAAAGTACCGTAATTTAAACATGGAACTAATTTTGTATTACATTTGCAAACAAAATATACATATTTATATAATATACATGAATTTCGAAATTATTGAAGATTTTAAAACTATGATAAACAAACACAAAATGATATATTTCATTACATTATATTTAATATAAGTAAAGTGATATTATTTATTTGTAACTTTCTGTATACGTTTCTGTTTACGTTTTTATGTATACACGTTTCTGTATAAGTTTTTTAGGAATAAATACAGTTTCTTAGTACACCTAAAATTTGTTATTTTTTTCTATCTAAGTGCTTTTTATCTGGAATTTTTCATTCTATATTATTTTAAATGTATGAGCAGGTACTGGAATCTTTATTTCATCTGTTTCATTGTGATATTCAGTTGCCCAAAATGTTTTGTGGGAAAATATTGATATGGGACCCTTTGATGCAACCTAAATCTGATACATATTTGCCCTTCTAGCTATATTGCAGTTCAAGTTGCAGAAACTCAGACACTTTTTGCTTTCGTAGCTTTTTGTTGTTGTTCGAATGGGAAGGGAAGGGGAGATAATTGAGTTATCTATACATAGAGGTAATCTCATCAATCGTATAAGTTATATTAGTCAATCGTTAGTCATGGCAGTAACTTTTTTGATATACGGTATCTTTAGCAGAATCCTTGATATCTCGCATACCAGATATAATTCCCTTCGACTTCTTTTATAGGGTTATATTGTACTATGTATCGAACATAAGATACTTTGTATCGAATAAAAGTATGCGACATGACTAATTTAAAGCAGATGATTATTGATGGCATTGTCACTACTGATGACAGTAGATGCGTTATCTGTGCATGGAGTTAATCTCATCAATCGTATCTGTAATATTAGTCAGACTCTAATCATGACCAGTATCTTTGTTGGATATATGATATCTTTAACTTAATATTTGAAACTTCGTATCAGATATAATTAAACTTCGACTTCTTCCTATGGATTTATATTAAACCGTGTATTAAACATATGATGCACATCGAACAAAAGTAATGTAATGTCTAATAAATGTTTTAAAATTCTAAAAAAGACTTTATAGATATTCTGCGTTAAAAGGGCTGAAATTTTTCTATTTGTTTTTCCCTTCGTTTAAATTAGCAGTGGCATAAACGCCAAATTCAGTGAATTCAAGAGACAAGTTTCTCGCTTTACCTAAACAAAAATCATTGAAATATCCTATCATTTGTGACCAAAAATGTCCGACACGCTCTTACCAGCTCCAATTCAGCATCCCCCGCGCATCTTCCATTCTATCAATTAAGAGGAAAAGGGGGACGGACGTCCTAATGATGTAATCCCACTTTTCCGTCTCCATGGAAACGGCGTCATCATCATTAGCCGTGGAGCGAAAGCCTCTAAGAAATAACGGAGCCTGATTCGATTAGATATTGTTTATTAAACTCAACCCGAAGACACAATTGGATTACAGCTCTCCCGTGCAGACGATCTTTTAATTTCCGCTTTTGTGTTGCCGGGATTGGGGAATGACCTTAGGGGTGGTTCATCTCCCTGCCCCCCCTTTCCCCCACCTCCTACTCCCTCCCTTCTTTTAAAAGATGCAAGCCCCTTGATTGGACAGAGCAGTTAAGGAATTTGAGTGAGAAAGTCTATTTAAGTGAATTAAAACTGTCCAGAAATTGGGTGTGAATGGTACTGGCAGAGTACGAAATATTTTAGTATATGAATAAGTTGGAAGATTTGTTAGACAATACCATACCTTACAATTATATCTACAAATATATATTACATTACAAAACAAATTACTAGAAATATATCTTACAATTTATTTTTTATATCTTACAATTTATGCCTATCTTACAATGCCATTGTAATTAATTAATGCCATTTTGTGAGCAATGCTGAATTTACTGTAAAAATCTTATCTCTATTTTACACATATCTAAAAATTACACTTAAATAGAACTCCTGAATCCATAGAAAAAGTGAAAATTAGTTCCATACCTGAAGTATAAGCAAAATAAATAAAGAAAAATATTAAATTAATTAGAATGATAATTAATCTTAGAGTTCACACGAATTAATTTTTTTTTCTAACGAATTATTTAATATTATTTAACGAATTTAATATTATCTATATTTTATATAGAACACAAACATATGTATTTCAATAATTAAAAAATAATATTCATTTCAGTTGATTTTTAAGAATTATAAAAAAAAAATCGTGTTGTTGGCTATTGGTTCGTCAGACTATAATATCACTAGAACTACTAGATTTCATGTTGTTTTCAGATAAAGATTTTCACTATTAATTTTAATTTATACTTAAAAATTGCAAATGAAAATGCAAAATATTCTGTAAAATGTTGTCCATTCTAAAACCAAATTAAAATTACTAAGAGTAATGTGAAATCAATTATTATTAGCTATGTGTAATCAATTATATAATTGGAAGGAATTAAGAATTGTCTTAGTTAAAAGCAGAATGTAAATGTACAAAAATTTCTGAATTTTTTGGAATTTAGAATTTTTAAACATAAACTTTGGAATGATCATATATATGTAAGGAAAAAAAAAAAATATTTTTGTTATACCAATTTGATCAAAATAGCTTTAAAAGAGGTTAGTTATATCTTTAACACGATTACCAGCAACTGTGGTTGCATAAGCAGATACTTACATTTAATTTTGGATTATAGGCTATAATGCAAAAGTTTTTAATTGCATTTTCTTCGTCATATTTAGTGGAATGTGACATTAGTGCAAAAAAAAGAAAGAAAGAAATAAGGAAATTAATAAACTGACTGCAAACAGCGAATTGGGGTGATTTAAGAATACTACTAATAATAGAAGCGATGATTAATTCTTTTATAGCACCACACCTAATTCATTCCTTCTTAATAGGTTTCTTTTCAATGTTATTCGCCATTATCCTTGATTATCTTCATTTCTTCTTAGTAATATAAATATTACTAGGGCTGATTTTAATAAATAATTTTACAAATTCAAGCTTTAAGGTATCTTTTTTTTTTTTTTACAGTAGATTTATTATTTAAATGCCAAGCTTAAAAAGAGGGTTTTAAGATTTTCTGAAATAGATTGTATTTATCTAAGTAACTAAATCAGATATAGATAAATGCAGTGGATAAAAGAACATAAATATTTGAAATTTTTGTATGCTATTAATAAGATTTAAAAAATTATGCATTAAAAGAGGGTTAGATTACAGGGAAAGGGGGATAAACATATGGTGTGCAACGAGAGATAACATTCAAATTTATTGATAGTGTTACTGTAAAGATGTGCAAAAATTCATATTTGAGAAATATTAATTTCAATGGGACAAAAATGTCCTTGAATATGTGGCGAGGCAGAATCACTATAATTTTCACTATCATTTCTCATTCATACAATCTCAAGCAGATAAATGTTTTTTATATTTTATTATCTTTTTGTAAAACAAACTATGTCGATTTTTACTATCTCAAGGTTTTCATCTGATGTAATAAAAATTGAGCAAAAAAAAAAATAAATAAATAAATATTATCAGATTGGTTCTGAAAATCTCATTTTTAATCTAACATATTGGGGTACTCAATTAAAATGCAAAAACATATGTGCATGAAGAATAAAATAAAAATTTATCGATAGCGAAATATTTTTATTACTTTTTTTGTAAAGGTGCGTAAAAATTAAATATTGATTTCGAATATGCAGGTAAAAATCGATAGCGTTACTGTAGGTGGCTATTGATTTTTCACTATCATTTAGCATTAATACAATCTTAAGCAGATAGATTTTTGTTCATATCTTTTTTGTAAAACAAATTATATGTATTATCTCAAGGTTTTCATTTGATATAATAAAATTAAATATTATTAGAGTGATTCAAAAGTCTCATTTTTAAGTTAATATATTGGCGTACTCAATTAAATTAACATAAGATGATGTCGTTACTGTAAAGATGTGTAAAAATTCTATTGATTTCGAATATGCAGGTAAAATCACTATAGTTTTTACATATCATTTATCGTTAAAATTTTTAAAAACATCATCATAAAATCTTAAACATTTATCATACAATCTTCAGCAGATAGAATTTAGTTCGTATTCTTTTTTAAAACAAACCATGTTTTCTATCACAAGGTTTCCATTTAATGTACCAAAAAAAAAAAAAATTATTCTTGTATCATTTATAATTTTTTTTTCCTCCTACATCAAACTCCTACGTCATCCGCCCCAAGAACTCAAGCAGCCCAACAAAATTTAGTTTTTAAAAGTTGTCAAAAGTCATAAAATCAAGTGCAGTGATGTTGTCAAGTGTAAAAAGTTCACGGTTTCACCTGATGAGCCCAGAGGACAGACATCATTAGTAGCTACACCACTTAAAATACATCATAAAATGCAATGTTTTGTTCGTATCTTTTGTAAACTTTTTTTCCGTATCTTTTAATATATAAAAATGTGAAGAAAGCCAAAACTAAGAGATGGATAATTTTTAAATACTGGAATATTCTGAATATATTGTTAAAATTCATTGTGTTGGCAATTGGATTTTTATAATTTAAAACACATCTAAATATAAAAATTTAAAACACATCTAAAATGTAAGTACTAATTTATTTAATATCTTAAACCTATAAAAGCAATAGTTAAAAAAATAAGTTAATCTTTCAGAACTGCTCTAATTCATAGAATTCTATTCGCATAATTCCCAAACACAACCAACAGAATAAAACAAGCATTAAACCCAGAGACTTCTATTCAATGGCAACGAAACATTACCAAATCCATTAGAATAAACTTGCCGGCGGAGGCTTTAATTTAACTTTATCCCTTTAATTACAGAGCCGGTGCTGAAGAAAAAAAAAAAAAAGGAATAAAATCCTTCGTAATCAATTTAATTACTTAGATGTTTTACGATGCAAGTGATGGCTCGACTACATCGTACTTATAGCGAAAATAATTCGACAACAAATCTCCATAAACGACATCGTTTTATGCGTTTCAAAACTTTAATTACAATAGTATCTATAAAAGATGAGCAATTCATTATTCAGCTTACCCTCAGCAGACGCGGTTACAGACAAAGAGCATAAATTTCGCGACGACAATTAAGGATTTGGTTAAAGAAATTGAAAACTAAATAAAGACGAGTGATTAGAAATAAAAATCAGCCCTGTGTGACGCTGTAATGAAAATTAAACAGCGATTCTGAAAAATCCCATTTCCTGCTTTAACCCATTAGTTTAATAACTGTCTCATTAATAATTTGTGGAAGTGTAATTTTGAATTATTCAAAGGATTTGGTGGGGGATGTATTTTCGTTTTTGTAAATGCTTTAATGGTGTTTATTTTAATGCTTTTAAAAATGAGAGGGAAGTTGGTTTTGCGATTTTTGAAGTGTTTGCCTTGCGAAGAAGATAACGGTAAGAAGTTGTGTTTTAAGTTCTGTGCATGAATCGAAATAAGTTCAGTTATCGAAGATGAAATTTTAATTCAATGGTCTTTAATTCAGTTTTCCTTTAGGTTTTGGGTTAGTTATCTGTATATTTTTTAAAATAAGAAATATTCAGCCATATCTGTATTAATTTCTCAAAAGTGCAGCATTAGGCATAATAACGAAGAGTTTTAGATGATTCAGTGCATTTTATCTCGTTTCGTTTTCATTTTGTGATTCAATTTATTATTAAGAAACTATAAAATATTTTAATGACATATAAATGATTGATCGAACCATAAACTTATTCTATTTGTTTAAAAAAAGTCTTGTTAATGGTGAATAATTGTACTTAGGTGAATAATTGTACTTAGGTGAATAATTGTACTTAGGTGAATAATTGTACTTATGGTGAATAATTATTTCCAGAAGGTGAAACTATTAATTATATAATTTCTTATGTTACTGAAAGAAATAATTAGTCCTATATATTCCTACGTATTTGTTGGATAAAATGATATTGATTTAGCATTGGACAATAATAAATGCTTTAATATTAAAAATGTTAATAATTAAAAGATTTCTGTGCATTTTTTAATAAAATTATCAGATTTACCATTGGACAATATTAAATGTTTTATTATTTAAAATGGTAATAATTAAGAGATGTGTATTTTTTTTATTAAAATTTTCAAATATATAAATTTCGATTTCTAATTACTATTCCTTTTATAACTTTTTCTTACATTACTCAATGAAAGGTTCATGTAGAATTCCCATAAAATAATTGAACAAAATGATGAACATTGAACAGTAATAAAATGATTGATTGTACGATATTGATTGTACGATATTGAATTTTTTTTCATTATTAAAAATGATAATGATGAAAGATTTCTATATCTTATTTATCAAAACCTTCAAATTTAAAAGAAAATTCTGCTGACTTCTAAGGTGCATATATGTCAATGAATCCTTGTTTGAAATTTGTATAGTTTTACACTTATTCATAAATTAACTGAGAAGCTTTTTTGAAGTTTTTTTAGAAATTATATAAAAAAATCTGTTAGTTGATTGTTTGAGCTCTTTGGTCTACAATGATTATGAGGCCTTTAATGAGTCACAAAATTTTCGATAAGGCAAATCACTTAAAAGAGATGCTAAATCTATTTCCTGAGTCTGACAAAAATATTTTATCTGAAGTTCATGAATTTGAAGTATTTATTTACGAATATTTATCCGCGAAAGTTTTTATTCTTGATTGTTGTTCATCTGTGGGATTCGTGTTCCACGTAAACACGAACAATGCAAGATAGGGCATTGCTATATATAGATAAAACGCTTGAGAACCATGGTTTTATAATGCTAGGAAAATATTATGTAATTTAGATTTAATCTAATATTTACCAAAATTAATCCATTTGTCATGGAATATTTCTACATTAGAAACGGAGATGTTGATCTAACCGTTTAATCACATAACATATTATTCTTGCATACCTGCTCTTGTGGATTTGAATTTAATGAAATTGCAAATTCTTTGGCGAAGAGTTGAGAGCCTTGGCAAAATCTAAATTTATAATTCCTTCTAAGATCAAAATTAAATACCAAATTACAGAATTAAATGTTGGCAGAAAAACAGCTGCTATTCTCACAAGATTAAGGGTGAAGCACCACAAAAATATGGAAATTTCTGTTGATGGCGTTTTAAAATACAAAAAATGTGGCAACTTCTCTGATGTCCAAAAAAGGTGGCAATTCTCTGATGTCCAGGTTATTCCTCTCCATGTCTTTGATTGCCCATCTGTTGAAGCCGCCATGAATTGTCTGGACCATGTCTATGAAGAGGATTTATATACTCTGAGCAGGTAATCAACATAGCCAATATTATTTGGGAGCACCACAATGTTTGATTTTCTTGTACTCTTCAGGGGATACGACAACAACAAAACACATATTATTTCGAGTATGATTCCTTGTATGATATTTTTTTTTAGAATTAACCCTAGTTAATTCAAGTAAAAATAAACTTTTTGTTCTGTACTCAAATAAGCTGTCTTTTATAATTAAGATAAATACGAGTTCGTGATGCAACATTCTATCGCAATTTCATGTTTTACAGATATTTGATTCAATTTGATCCAAAAGATTGGTAGAAGTTTGTGAGTTATTTACCCCTTAAAACAACTTGAATTTATATATTATTTTTCTTTTTTTTTAAATGAGCAAAAATAAATAATTTTTTTTTAAATCATAGCAACAGTACATCATACAATGACGTCAAGTTCCTTGGCAATGAATCAAAGAATTATAACTCTGATTCCAATATGCAATCAGAATGGCCAAATTTCTACTTGAATTTCTGTAGTAAAAACAAATAAAACAAGATAAAAATGTATTGATCATATTAATGCATATTTTCGATTTTAGTAAAAATTGCTCTGAAACAAAACTGCTTGAAAAACAATTCTTTAAAAATTAAATGGATCAGTTTTTACTATACATATTCCAAACAAAGACTTTAGAAACTGAGAGTTTGAAACACTTAATAAAATAAAAAAAGGTTATCTTAAAAATGAAATTATCAAATGATACATAAAATCGCAGATTATTTCATTGTTTTCAAAACGATGATAAATATACCATACATTTAAGTAACAATAACATACGATCGTTGTAGATTTTAAAGTGATGTCTGTTCTGTTCGTAGATAAAATATACGAATTACCCCAAAAGTTACTGTGAAATAATACCCAAAATATCCTCTATGACATAACAGCAAACGGAGCGGAATGCAAATCTAAAACTGCCTTTTTCGCATTTATATATTTTGGATAAAATGTTTGGGGTCTTCCTTCCACAAAGTGCAGCGCAGTGTTAAAAATAGACGTTTTTTTAGCTGTTTTTGTTTTTAAACAAATATATATAAATGATGCATTTATGATATTGCTGGCCAAAAAGCAATACATAAAATATTTAATGCTTGGCATAAAAGTTTTGTAAGAAAAGCGATGTCGTAAAAAGGCTATTTATGTACGCATATATACATTTTCATTGAACTTTTTATTTTCTATTATCCCCTTAAAGAATCTTTATTTTTTCAAATACAGTTTTGTTTCAGAACAGTCTTTGTCAACTAAACTTGAAACTATGCATTGTTAGAATTGTGATCAATAAGTTATATATTTTTTTTTAATTTCTAAAGTAAAAAAATTGCTTTTCGCCTATTGTTTTGGATTCTGAAGGTCATTGAGTCAAATACCTAAATAACACGAAATCCTGATAGTATGACCAGATCCTGATAGTGACATCAAAATCCTGATAGACTGATCGTTAATCATAGTGTGACTAGATGTATATCACAAGAAAATAATACAAGGTTGCCGCAAATACACGTTTTAATCTAGAATTAAAAATTAATTGTTATCTCGTGGTGTTCTGAAAAAGATACATATATGAAATACATGTATACTCGGGTAATCCGTTGAGGTTAACAATAAGATCATCTGATATAAAAGGTCTATATTAAACATAATTTCAGTGTTAATAAATTTTGTTTATTTTTAGATATATATAAACTACACTATACTACAATTATAATTCTTCAAATCGAATGCAAATCTACTTCTAAAAGTAAATATAGCTAAATTTATAGAAAATTTAATAAAGCAGTTAAGCAATATTGCGTTATCATTTTGTTTGTCTTTCTTCAAATTTCTGCAGAAAACATTATTTATTAAAAGATTTTTAACACAAATACTAAATAACATTAACTTAATTTAATAATACTAAAGATGGAAATGAAACAGTAAAAATATCATTTTTTATTTATCACCCCGTATGGGTCTGGATTAGAATAGCCCCACTGTAGCCCATGCATGTCATAAAGGCGATTAAAATGTGCACCCAGTGCCCGAAGGTATAGCCGAGTGGGGTAAAGTCAGATTTTTCCATTTGTTGCCCCATGTCTTTGTGCCACAAGGTCAAGGGCAAAAAAAGGTGCATTTTTACCGTTTATAATGACGGTTTCAACTAGTTGTCGCTGTCGACCAAATGAGATAAGAAACAACGGCAACACATTTATTTTTTATGTAATGAATTAGATGAGAAATTATCATCTCTTAACATATTTGAAATATTTTTTAAAAAAATACTGAATCAATATCATTTTGTTCAAAATGAAAAAAATAAAGCAGCATAATATAATAAGCAAAGATATATATTATATATTTACCTACATGCAAATGAATTTTAAATAATGATTCTTGGATACATCTATAAGGCCATAATGAGAAAAGAAGAATGGGGATCGAAAATTTTTTTATCAATAAATATTCGTATGTGGTATTTCAGCGTATGTTCAATCATCGACACAGTTAGACCTTTTATCTTTATGCGACATAAATTTAAACAGTGCTTTCTTTTGAAAAGTTATTTTCTTAGAATTGGTCTTTTATTGAATTGAAAAGATAACATTTATGGGGCTGTATAAATACAGTCGTATTATTTCTCGCCTATGTTTTCCAAGTTTTAAAACTTCTATTAATAGTACGATAAAAAAGGTGTCAGAAATTTTTTGACAAAAAATTAGAATGTCTTTAGCATCTTACAAAAATTTATAATTTTCGAAATGAGATCTCTTGGTTTCTCCTAGTACGTCCAATCGATATTCGATTTCTCGTTATATATTGGCAAGCGAATTATGGAATTTTAAGCAGATGCGCTCTAGATTTAACTAACTAAAATTTATATATAACCCCCACCCTCCCCCATGGCCAAAAATTCGTATAAAGTGAAATCTGAGAATTTCCCACTTGCACACAATCTTATAATATGTTTTCTACTAATTTGTAGTAAAAAATTACTATTATTATTTATTATTTGCTATACAAAAATTTATAATTCGAAATGAGATTTGTTGGTTTCTCCTAGTACATCCAATCGATATTCGATTTCTGATTATAAATTGGCAAGCGAATTATGGAATTCTAAGTAGATACTCTCCAGATCTAACCAACTAAAATTTATATATAACCCCATAACCAAAAAAATTCACATGGAGTTAAATCTGAGAAGTATCCACTCACACAAAATCTTATCATATGTTTTGTTCTTATCTTATCTTATCAGATTTATAGAAATTGTACTACTGTGCCCAAAAAGTAAAACCAATTTTTAATTTAAATTTCCCGGGCAAATGGAATTTCAATTTCTTTTTTTTTTAGGATGTTGGCACTGTCCTTGACATCTGTGTGAAATTTCACGTCAAAATATTAATTAGTGTTTGAGTTACGCTTGGCTTTGTGAGACGCTGAAACTGATTCCGGCGAATTTTAAAATGTCTGAATTAATTGAGCAAAGAAATTGCATTGCATTTTGTTTGCGGAATGAATATTTGTGTGTGGAAATGTAAGCATAAGCAGATGTTGCAGAAGGCATTCGGTGAGCATTCCTATATCGAAATATTTACAAGTGGTTTAAACAGTTCAAAGAAGGCAGAGAAAGTGTTGAAGACGAAGAGTGCTCTGGTCGACCATCAACCTCAACCGACGAAACTCATGGTCCAAAATTAAAGATTTGGTGCTTGCAAATAGTATTAGCAGTAACAGAACTGATAGTACCAGTAGTCATGGAAATAATGGTACTAGTAGCAATCGTAGTAGAGCTAGAACTATTTATAGTGGCTGTACTACTATTAGTACCAGGACTAGTAAAATTGCCAGTACAAGTAATAGTAGTACCAGTATAGTCGTAGTAGCACTAATCATGGCAGTACTGGTAATCGTTGTAGTACTGTTACTAGTAATCGTAGTAGTAGTATTACAAACGATTACTACTAATAATATCAGTCGTAGTCGTAGTCGTATTCTAGTCATGGTAGTATTAGTACTAGTATTAGCATTACTAGTCATGGTAGTAGTACTAATATTAGCAACTCGTAGTAATAATATTAGCAAAATTGTAGTAGTAGTAGAAATAGTAGATAGTAACATGTTACATTTTAGAGAGTTCTTACATTATTCAATAAAAAGGGAAACATAGGGTGGAAATCATTGATACGTGTGTATTTACGAATTAAAATGTCTACCTTAAAACTCAAATTATTTTCCTGTAGTACATGACAAGATATATTTCACAGTATTCATTAATGTTTACTTGCTAAAGCATGCTTTCGGTTATTTTTTATTGATAAGCTTTTTATTAAAAATTAAACAAATATCCACTTCCTACTTTGATTAATCAAATATTTACATAAAAATTAATATTAATCATATTTAAATTAGATAAACATATGAATAAACAAATAAGTCTTAAATTATTTGACTAATGCAGTTTCTGATAAATAAAATAATAATAAAATAGTAAAGAAACCAAATATTATTTTATAAAATGGTTTTTTAATTCATTTGTTAAATTTTCTTCTTTTTTTTTTTTTGCATGGAAGCAGCATAGCTGTCTAGTTCTCTTGCATAAGTACACTTTAACATAGTATCCTAAGAAATACATAATTATTCAATGCAATAGTTATCCTTTTTCCTTTTCCTACAAGAATAATTCAAACAGCAACAATTTCTATCCCCAGACATTTTTTCATCAGTCGTTCCTTGAAAGCAAATTCCCTTAAAAAATTGGTCAGATGGAAAGTCCAATAAGTAAAAAAGACGGTTCTTAGTAGAAATTAGAAAAGAAGAAGAAATAAGAAAGAAAAAATAAGAGAGAATCAAAAGAACTAGGTAAAAAAAAAAAAGCCGCATGGCTTCCTGATTTAAGCCGAATTAAAAGTTCCAGAACTTTCAGGTTCTTTTTAGGAAATTAAGGTAATGAAAAAAATAGAAGGGGGCAGAACTGTGAATTTAAGTTCGTTTTTGCAAGAGCCAGAAAGTAACGTTTAAAACTAACTTCCATGCTTCCTAAACGCACGTACGCCCCTAAATTTAGTCCCCCTTCCAAATGGTTTTTCAGGCATTTTAAAATTCCAAACGGAAAATTCCTCCTGATTTTACTTTCATTTAAAGACACCATTTTAACAAAAAGAAATTAAACTCTGTACTAATAATAATAATGAAAAAAAGTGTGACTACGGTTACAGCTAGCGAAAGTAAAAAAAAAAAAATCTGAAGGAAGCAGAAAAAAAAATCTTCAGCCAAACCTAAATCAAGTTAAGTATTTGCCCATGATTAAAAATGCAAATGAATGTTTTGGTCACCAAACATTACTGGAAGTTTTTTTCTCTGCGCTGCTGGGTGATTGAAACTGGTTTTTCCTATTTTCCATCTTTTTTCTTGCAGTGGGGGACAAGATAATTCTGATTATTTTCAGACACATTCAAATTGAAGCAGTTTAAAGGCTAAATGATGTCGGACTCTTGGAAAAAAAAAAAAAATTTTTTTCTTTTTTGTCTTTGACGTGCTAGTGGTAGAAGATGAACAATTTTTTTTTACCATCAGCCACACTGTGGGTTATGCCTCAATCGTAATAAGACGACAATTTGATTAAAATTATCTTTCTTTGATGTTCTTAGGTTAGAGAAATTATTCATAATTCGGATTGATAAAAGATGAAATGGAAACGTCTGCAAAATATTCCCCAATGTTTAATTTTCTCTTCTTCCACTGCTCGAAGATTATTTTTACGCATGAAAAGACAAATAAAAAGAGTTTTTCATTAAAAACATGCTTGCTTTTGGATTTATGGTAATTTAAAGCACATAGAAATGTCAGCGGCATTAATGACAATTTTGTTTTTCAAAAGGATTTTATTAACACGCTAACTGTGCAATTTGTTTTTGATTTACGCCTTTAAGAATTGAAGCTACAGTATAATTATAATACTTCATTAAACCATATATATATATAAGTGATTACAGAATAATTCATAAATCCATATTATATCAGTTGAGATCCTTCTTATTAAGTTTTTGCTGTTACTTCTAATGTTGAAATATCTAACATAAAATTAAAACCATCAGCGAAATAAATAATTCTACTTGTTTGAAATATCTTAATTAAAAAAAAGTTATGAAGGAATTTAGATGACATTATTAATATTCCCTACATGGTAAGACCATGATTGTATGAGGGTTATGATTGTATGATATGATCTTATAATCTTGATTGTATGGTATAATCTTTGATTGTATGATGATTATGATTGTATGGTATGATCATGTATTGATGAATGTTTACTATAACTCTTTGTGGTGAAAATAGTTTAAATTCGATCCCTGTTCTTTTTTTTTTTAAGTATCATACTTAAAATAGGTTTTGTGTAACTAGCAAATTCTGGCGCTCCGTGCTAAAGGTTTCCGGTTTGAGTCCCGGCTATGTCATGGATGTTCATAGGGGTTCAGAATCCCTTTTTAAACGATAGATTCCGGTCTAATAGGATTATAGAGCGTTATGCTGACAACCCTACCCTTTAAAAAGAAACCATCTCCTGTCTCGAAAATCGGCTAACTCCCTGCCCCCACTATGGGCTATAGTGCCAAGGAGTTAGTTAGTTAGTTAACTAGCAACTAGCAAACTTGAACTGCAGTTGTAGACAATCCACAGCAGTTGTTGGATATTTGGCATGAATACATAGATAGTTTCACTGATATGCCATCCATGACTAATAATATCTAATAATAAATAATTTAATTTATCAAAATAATTAGTGTATCGCTATCATCAAGTGCCTGGCATATTTTTTACGTTAAAATATACGTTTTATACGTTAAAATATTTTTCACGTTAAAATACCTCTTAAATCTGTACTTCTTAAAAAGTACTTTAAAACTTAAAGCATATATCATTAATAAACAACTTGAATTCCCTTAAAGAATATTAAGTATATATTATGTAATAAAATTATTTGCTCAACTTATTTGCCATTTTTTAACTTGATGCATTTATATAATTGCGGATTACAAATCCTAGAATTATCTCATAATTTATTACTTCATATTATCTAAAAATTTTCAGAATACGAAATTGAATGACTTGCATTTTTATTTTACATAAAAGATGCCTTAATCAAAGAAACATAATTTATAGAAAGAAAATATCTTAGTAATGGAATCTTGCTGATGGTAATTTTGTGTAAAAATTTTACTTTAAAACATTGGAATTTCTTGAATACAAATGTCTTAGAATCAATGCTTTTACATTACATTTTGACGATCAGATATTCAAATGATTAGATTTATTTTTAACTAATAAATTTTTGCATAAACAACAGGAGAACAGATTCAATAATAGGAATAAGAATTAATTTCTATTCAACCCTATCTGAAAAAAAGTAATTCTCTGTTATTTCTTTCATACTTCCCAACCCTCTTTTTATATTCTTTTTAAATTTTCATTTAAAATACAGTGCACTCTTGCAAACCGTCTGGTTCCTAGGGTCATACATCAGTTTAGAACACTCTTCCTTCCCTCCTTCTGACAAAAATTCTATTTTCAAAATATTAAAGGGATAGAAAGGTTTAAAAAAAATGGATCTGCCTCAACATGGGCTGCAGTGCCAGGAGGGAGCTCTTGTATTGTCTCAGCAGTTATTGGATATTTAATATAAATGGCATGAAAGCACTGACACTTTTATGGATATGTCATCCATGACTAATAGTATCTAATAATAAATAATTTATCGTAATTAATTTCTGTACAGCTGTTATCAAGTGTTTGATTTGTCATCAAGTCAGTTGTGCTTGTCATCAAGTGCTTTAAAAATAGTTCAAAAATTAAAGCATATATCAATAATAAACAAATTCAATTAACTTAAAGAATTACCTAGTATATATTATGTAATAAAATTGTGTTCAATTTATTTGCCCTTTTCTAACTTGATTTATTGATTACAAATCCTATAATTATCTCTCAATTTAATCAATGCTTTACATTATCTAAAATTTTCAGAACACGAAATTTAATGGCCTATATATTTTATTTTACATAAAAGACACATTAATCAATGAAACATAATTTATAGAAGAAAGAAAATATCTTATGGAACACTGGTGGTGGCAATTTTGTGTAAAAATTTTACATTAAGCATTGAAATTTCTGGAATACAAATGTCTTAGAAGCAATACTTTTACATTAAGTTTTGATTATCAAATATTCAAATGATCATATTTATTTTTAACAAATAAATTTTACATGAACAATGGGAGAACAGATGAACAAGAATTAATTTTTAACTAACCCTATCTGAAAATAAATAATTCTGTGTTATTTCTTTCGTGCTCCCCAACCCTCTTTTATATTCTTTTAAATTTTCATTTAAAATAAAGCACACTCTTGCACCCCGTCTGGTCCCTGAGGTCATGTGTCAGTTTAGAACACCCTTTCTTCCCTCCTTCTGATAAAAATTCTGTTTTCAAAATAAAAAAAAAGAATTGGGTAGAAAGGTTTAAAAATACAATGGATCAGTCCCACCATGGGCTGCAGTGCCAGGCGAGCGATTAGTTAGTTAGTTAGTTAGTTAGTTAGTAACTAGCATACTTCTTATGTACAGTAGACAGCAATTTTCTCATATTTGGGATATATGACATGATTACACGGATATGTCATCCGTGACTAATAATATCTAATAATAAATTATTTAATTTATTACAATAATCAATTGCTATATCGATATCATCAAGTGCTTGACATATAAAAATATTTTTTCACGTTAAAATATCTCTTAAATCTGTACTTTTTAAAAAGTATTTTAAAAATTAATGCATATATCAGTAATAAACAACTTCAATTCCCTTTAAATAATTATCAAGTGTACATTATGTAAGAAAATTGTGTTCAATTTATTTGCCATTTTATATCTTAATCGTTTAATATAATTGCGAATTACGAATCCTAGAATTATATCGTAATTTATTATTTCATATTTTTCATCTAAACTTTTTTTTTAATAAAATAATTATTTAAATAAAGAAATTTAATGGCCTACTAAAGATACTTTAATAAAAGATGAGAGATACTAAGAAATATTTATACTTTAAGAGATATAAAAATGAAATTTATACTTTAAAATAGATACTTTTTAAACAATGAAACTTAATTAAAAAAAGAAAATATCTTCGTAGAAATGGAATGTTTTGCTGATGGAAATGATTTGTGTAAAAAATTTTACAACTTAAAACATTGAACTTTCTGGAATACAAATATCTATATCTATCTTATTCCTTTAATGAAATCTTTTATATTCTTTCATTTAAAATAAAGCACACCCCGTCTGGTCCCTGGGGTCATACATCAGTTTAGAACACCCTTTCTTCCCTCCTTCTGATAAAAATTCTATTTTCGAAAATAAAAAAAAAGGGGGTAGAAAGGTTTAAAAATACAACGGATCGACTCGCAGAAGCCTCCCTGAAGACAAGCCAAGTGAGGTTTGATAAATGTGAGCGAATCCTCAAAACATCTTCCCCACTCTAAAAATGAAACAAACGACAATACGATAATCTCCTCCAATATCTTTGGAGAGATTTAAGCGAATAGGATGAAATTCTCTATATCTCTTGTTATGATGATTTTTCACCGCGCTCATCTCTTAACGGTGTCATTTCGCCGATGGGCCAGAAAAGAAGAAGGTGTCGCGAGGAGATTTGATACATTCGCCTGGAGTTCGAAATGGATGCCATTTAAATTTGCAGAATAAGGGATTCAGAGATAAGTGATTGAATTCGAGACTGGCTAATGCTGCTTTTGTATTGAAAAAAAAAGAATAAGAAAAATAAATGCGTTGATGATGCATCGTTTTAAAATCTTGAAATAATCTCTTTGAGATTTTCATTTTTTCTTTCAGTGATCAATCTTCACGTAATTTACAGAAAATCGACTGTTCTGGACCATAATTCAATTAACAAAAGATTTAGAAGTATTTCGAAATATAGGGTCTTTTTTTTTAATTTCAAACATTCATTACTAAGACAAATAGTAAGATGGTTAAATGAAAATTACAATAAAATGAAATGCAAGTATTTAAAATTTTTTTGCCTCATTTATTTAATTTTATTTTAATTTTAATTTAATTTTTTAATATTATCTTTAATTAAAAATTAATTTTATTTAATTTAATATATCTCTATATGTGCTCTATTAGTTGCACGAAGCACGAAGATCATGTTGGTACTTGATTTCTCGCCATGTGTGTTATCACTTTCATCAATAGTTGAAATGCCATGAATGATCCTCCGCTTTAAATTAGTATTGTCCCGTACTTTTGTTCGATATACGATACCTTTAACATAACGTCATAGAAAAACGAAGCTAATGTTAAAGGTATTGTGCATTGAAAAAAAAAATTAAGGGACCCAACTAATATTTAAGCAGAGGGACACAGAGAATCTCTGACGTGAATTAGAGTGATGAGAGTGATATAGTCAACATGGTAAGAAATCAAGTACTATCTTGATGTCCTTCGAGCAACTAATAGTGCCCATATTTAATGTATCTCTGTATGGGCACTACCAAAATTAAAAGAGGCTAAAATAAAAATTAGTTGCCCAGAGGATATCAAGATGGTACTTGATTTCTTGCCGTGTTTGCTGTATCACTCTCATCAATGGTGGTGGCAATGTCATGAGTGATCCTGCTTTAAATTATTGTATTATTTAAAAGCCATACCCAGATGTACTTTTTTGTTCGATACCGATATCTTTAACATAACGCCATAGAAAGAACGAAGGTTATGTTAATATCGTACATCAAACAAAAGTACGGGACAATTACTAATTTTAAACACTGGTTTGATTTTGAGAGTGATAATGCAAATACGGCAAGAAATCAAGTACCATCATGATGTGCTTCGTGCAATTAATAGTGCCCATATTCAATATATCATCATACATGGGCATTATTAAAATTAAAAAGAGGCACCATTAGTTGCACGAAGCACATCAATATGGTACTTGATTTCTTGCCATGTTTGCTATATCACCTTCACCAATGGCGGCATTGTCATGAAGATCCTCTGTTTTTTAAATAGCTGAAATAGTTAAAATTAAAATTAAAAGAGACAAAGAAATAACTTAAATATATGTATATCTCTCATTTTGTTGTAATTTTCATTTAGCCGTCATTCTTCTTGCCTTTGTAATAAACGTTTTAAATTGTATGGAGACTTTATGGATATTTTGTATTAATTACTAATGAGTAACTACCAAATGACGACATAGATGTTTTACAAATGCATACACAAATCTGAAAGTCAAAGGAAAAAAAAAAACGAAAAAGTAATTTTTCTCTGCTATCTCATCTATCACTTACTAATAGTACTGATAGTCACTACCCACTTACTAAGTTTTTATGAAGAATTATGGTGTCGATATTCCTTTGAAGACAAAATCTTGTTTGTTCAATTGTTCATTTGTAAGGAAACAACAATTCCATCATATTTTAGAAATTAAAATGATTTAGAAAAATAGTATCAGCAATTCGATAAGTGCATTTTTTATCCAATAATTTTATAATTAATTTTCTCAGCTTAAATTTATTTCAATGTTAAAAACAAAAACGGTCATGATTATATGATAACACTATAAAGCGGATTTGAAAGACATATCATTATCAAAACAATTCTTAATATGAATTAGATGTGCAAAGCAACTGATTCATATAATTTTACATAATCAATCATGTATATTATTCTATAAGCCATATGACGTACTCATTTTTCATAGCCCTATTTAAATACATATAAATCATAACATAAACAATAATTTCAACTTGTGAATTTTCAGCAAAATAATTCTTGACATGATTTATCGTAATAGTTATTCAATAGATGATATTTCTAGAAAAAAAAAACCCAACAAAATAATCTTCGATGCTGTCCTAAGAAGGCTTTAACGTTCCATGGTAAAACATTATATTGAGCGAATATAGCACCAGTAATGTCCTACATGTCATTGGTATATCAGTTGTGTTCAACTTGTGACACCAATGCTGATCCATGATTTGCATATGCTGCCGAGGCCATAATTTTTTTTTTTTTTTTCGTTTAAAAACACAAAAACTCGTATTTTGTAAATTGTATTTCAATATGATAGTGTATTTTAGATTAAAGAAAGTGTAATTCAAATTAGTTACTAGAAATTTTGATGTCTTTCGTACTATCTTAGAAAAATATAAAATTCAGAACGATTGCTTACACTTCAGAGTTTTCCCAAGGCAATATGTTTAGTTACTAGTTTTATAGCAAAACTTATCACTCGTTTAATAAAAATATTATACGTTCCTTTCAATATCCCATTTATTTCATTTTTGTTTTAAAGTGTATTTGATATTTTCTATGGCGAATTTTTATAAATTAGTGCTTGTAAATTGTCATGAGAGTTCATAAACTTTTAAATCATTAATTTTAAGAAATTTTCTAATATTTTTTTAAATCACTTTATGCCCCCACGAATTTTACAGCTTATATATACGTGTTTGACACCTCTTCTTATGGGCTTTTATCATATTAGTAGAATACAATACATATTCTTGTTACCATTACTTTAAAAGAGATTTTATCATTCACATGAAATTAGATTAGACACATTTATGTTTAATCTTTATTTATTCATTTATCCAATTTATTATACCTATGTATGAAACATCTCAACTCAGATACCTATTCAACTCAGATACCTATTTGTTAATATTAACGGCAATATTTTAATTAAATAATTATTTTAATTAAATAGTATACTATAGTTGTTATCATAATGATTTTATTGGATCTCATCAACAATGGTTAATTTAATGATGTGGAATAGCACAATGGAAAATATGTTTTCTGTTTTGGTCATCTGGAATCTGATCGCCTGACTAAAAACGACAACATATTCCTTGAATTTAGTTAATAAATTCTTCACTTGTCAGATTGATCCGGTATACAGAAAATAAATGTCCCCTTATGTCAATATCAATATTCCTGAAGATGTTAAATGATTGGTTTTCCTGTTGAAAATTGTTTTACAATTAATAAAGATAATTGTAAATAGGTTTTTAAGGGGATATTGTTAGCTGATCTTAAATAAGTTATAAAAAAGTAACTCGGATAAAGTGATTAAATTAAAGGTTTTTAGATTGGATGATATTGCAGAGATGGTGACCCAGGAAGATTGTCAATGCCACATGCTAGCATTTTGCACAAGCGCAGTACTATATATAAGAATGTAATTTAAATATTTATTCCGCGTTTTCTGTTATTGCGGCTTGTTACAAGCAGGCTTCCGTCGAGAGGAAAGGCCTAACCCAATAAAAACCCGGCATAACAAATGAGTCCATTTCGAATTCATAAACTTTTATGCACTCCAAATATAATCAGCAAGGAAATACGATAATGCCTCTTTTCGCCGTACAACAGAGAAAGTAAACAAAAACAACAGGACCGAACCAAAACTCCAAATAGCTGAAAAAGCGAAAACGAAATTCAACAATCGATGAGAGAAAAAAAAATAATAATAATAATAAAAATAAAAAGAAAAAAAAAAAATACAGCAATGGAAATTTCGACTTCCAATAACAGGGTCAAATCTGGTTGCACAAATTTTTCCTTCTTTCCATTTTTTTTTTTTTTTTCTTTTTCTTTTTCCCGTTTTTGAAATCGATTGCGATTTTCCTGATTTCATTGGGCCTTTCCTTCTTTAAAATATTTATAAGGCATACCATCCAACAAAGCGAGATTATCGTCGAGAACCTGAATCTCATTCACTCAGAAATGAAATAAAATAAAACTGGAATCAATATTTTTCCTTTTTAAAAAAAAATTCTTTGATTTTATTTTTGTACCAAAGTAGTAGGTACTGTACTGCAGGACGACTTGCGTTATCTAGAAATTTCGGACCTGCCAGGAAAAATCAAGTTCTTAAACCCCGTTGTAATGTTAATCCTATTGCGCCCCAAACGAGATATAGTACCCGAAGCGCTATATGGATAAAGGGGGCGGTGCCGCCCTGGTATTTGCGTAGCGGAGAGAAAAGAGTGGTACTAAAGCCCCGTAGGAAGACCTAGTTCGTTATTTCAACTTGGAATTTTCGGGGCGCAGGCAGTAGAGGGAATGCAAAACACTTTTGATGCCTTGATTGTGAAAATATTCAACTTTGTTATAACCTTGAGGCACAGAGAGAGATTCAAAGGAGGAAGAAAAGTTATAAGTTATAACAATGGTCGGTGATGGATAACGGTTTGAAAAGGCGGCGCGCAATTTCGCAATTGAATTGGGTTTTCCGGAAAGAGTAAGTTATGGAGATTGGATTAAGGCAGTAAGGTTACCGGAATTTTTAAGGGAAAAGGCTGAATAGTTTTCAAAGGTAGTCAAGCGGGCCTTTTTCTTGATTCTATTTTCCTTTTAAAATGCTTACTTCCCGAAATGAGGGAACGAATTTGGTTAAGGTTTAAACAGTTGTTGAGATTTCAGTGCAGAGATTTATCTATTTATTTAATTAATTATAGTCATCTCGAAATAGTTTCACATCTTGATATGTCTTCTTAGCCTTAATAGTAATTTAAAAATAAAGAAAACTTTCTTAAATTTAATCCTTTCAGTCTAATTCTTGTTATTTTTATTATTTATAAGTATGTTATAAATAACAAAAGAAGTATTGAAATACTTGTAAACTCAGTAAAATTTCGATTTATGTTTAAAAAGGTTTTATAAAACTAATAAAATTAATCTACAATAAAAAAAAAAAAAACTATTCATAAAAATGATATTATAAATACAAGTATTGATGACATACATTAATATCTATGATACATTTCTTCTTCATTGGTGCAACAGTCCCATGGTGGACCACGGCAGTCTGCCTACTGGCAGATTTCGAGACAGGAGGTGTTTTCTTTTTACGGGGTAGAGTTGTCAGATCGATGCCCAACAGTCATATTAGATCGGTACCTATAGTTTAAAGTGGATTCCGAACCACTACAGACATTCAAGGCATAGCCTGCGTTCGAACCCGAAACCTGTAGCACCGAGAACCAGAGTGATAGTCACTTGGGCATCACGACCTCCTCAATGACACATGTATATATACATATATATATATTTCAAAAGTATACTATAAAATGTTCATTATAAACAAAGTAACAAGACTAACTTTGAATTTAAAAGATGTCCAAATTTCATATATATATATAAAAGACGTCCAAATTTCATAAAATTGGACAAAGGATATTGCAGTCGTGGAGAAAGAAATGGTCATAAAAGCATGTAGGTCACTTTTTCAACAGTTTAAATCATTGCGAAATGTGCGCATGAATCAAGATTCTGTAAAGATGGATTTTTGGCTGCTTAGCAATGGAAATTTCAAAGGATTCAATATAGTTTGCGCAATAGCACACCATTCATTGAAACTGAAGTATTAGTATCATACGCTGATGCATTTGATTTAATGGAATCCGCGAAGAATAACAATCAATGCTACTAGGAAACACTTTAATATGTATTTACAATAACAGGATGTAATATCTAATTATTTTTATTGTAAGACATTTATATAAGAAATTGTAAATAATTTCATCAATGAATTTAAAACCTTTCATATTGGAATTTCAATGATTTATAAAATGCCTTTTTGTACATTCATTTATTATTAAGATGATCATAAATATCTTTGAATGAAAGAATTCTCCAGTATATTTTTCATATCTTCTAAAGATAATAAATATAATAGATAATTCATTTTACATTTAACTATTAATATTTTTTTTCTCTAAACGATTCGCAAACTTTATTACACAAAAGAATTTGCAGAGGAAAATTCCTTTTCCTCAAAACCCACAAAACTTCAGTACCCTCAAAACCTACGAGGAACAAAGTCAAAACCTACGATTCATTTTTATACCCATGTCAGAATATAAAATAAACGTGTAATCGATCGTAAACTCAAAAATTTTCTTTTTTTATAAAATAAAACAGAACAAAACTGCCCTTCTCGCCGCAATTGATTTTCTGTAGTAAAAAACCAAAAACTCGGACATTTTATATTTACAACAAACAAAAGATTTTTTTTTTTTTTTTTTTAAAAAGGAGAATAAAAAATGTCCACCCTGCTCTCCCAGTGGTGAATCAAAATTGTCTAATGGTATATGAAAACGCTCGACACAAGATTAAACATCACCGATTCCGATGTCTCTTGACATTTCTTCCTCCACACATAACGTTTTTTTAAACCGCATCGCTTAAGTTCCACGAATCCATATATACATCCCCATATTTATCTTTATAAAAACGGCCAACTCCTCCCCCTGTCCTTTTCAGACGATAAATAAAAATATCGTGTACCCCCTCTGCTTCGGATGACCGTCCCGTGATTGAAAAAGCGTGGTCGAAGCCAAAATTTTGCGAGCATTGTTTTGCAAAGGGAAAAGAGGGGCGTTGCGCATAAAAAAAAAAAAATGGTCCCTCCCATTAAAAGCCATTAAGATTGAGGTGGACTACGCTGACCCCATCTGTCAACCATCCAGCATCGTTCCCCTAGCGGTTAGACTGATGGACACATGATTTATGACCGCAGAAGGCAAACGTCATGCGATACGCGTAATGGTACTTTTAGCATTACATTGTAGCTTTGTATTCGGGGAAGGAATAATGTAAAGCACTTATGAATATTCATGTAAAGTAAAAGTTCCCAAGTAATGGAAGAATTTTTATGTATCTACAGAAACCTTTGTTTGTGTTATGTATTTTGGCTTTTATAACATTTACTATGATTTAGAATACACGAAAATGCATTTATTTATTTCGAATATTACATTTTATAACCACATACCAGTTACAAAGTTCATATGTGTTAAATTAACAACAGAAACCTGGAAAATACACACCATAATTTTTTATATGAACATTGGTACAAGCTGCTAAGTCTACGAGTATACGATTATCGTGGCATACGAGTACATATATCACGAACGATATGGGTGATGAAGATATTATTAATTGGACTATATTAATGATAAAAAGTCAAATTGTTATATTCGCTTTTTGGACTTTGACTTTGCTTATATTTTGACTTTGACTCGTAAATGCCCCGCATTTATGCGTTATATATGAGAGAAAACCCGGGAAATTCAAACAGGTAGTCTGCCTATCAATAGGAAACACTTTACACACATTTTTATAAAAGCCACCCAGTTTCCTCGCTTCTGATAGTAATGACACCAACAGATTCAAATCAACAGACAGCCCTGCTGAATCGTTTCTATCACGTGCATTACCTACTGGGCCACGGATACGGTTGCAATTAGTATTAGAAACCTTAAATAGGGGTGGTTTAATTACTGTTGTAAAAATTATAAAAATATAAAAAAAAAAATTAAGCAAAAAAAACTTAAAATTAATTATTTAATTAAAAAGATATAAAGAATTTTAAAACTGTTCAAGCAATCTTAAAACAATCATAAAACTACTGCAAATATTAGTGATAAGATGGCGATTTCCCATCCCTAAAGATTGACTGAGAAAGGAAAGGATATTATAATTAGACGTCCGTAGCTTATAACTGAAAATAAATTACCATTAGATTCTTACTAATAGATATCATTCAATTAGATAATTACTTAAAAAAGCACTCATACGGATACTTAAGGAAGCATACAAATTGGTATTAAATTAACAAAAGCACTACAAGATCCATGGTACCGCCGGGACTTGAGCCCGGAGCACCGAGTACCAAAGCACTAGTCACTCAGCCATCACGACCCAATAATGTTATATATAGTATCTGTAAATATTGTAATGTTAAGTTATAAGGTCGTTACTCTAAAAAAAAAAAAGCAGTATTGACATTTATGAAAAATTTAAAGAACTTATAATCAATGAAATAATTTATCCATTATTTGCCATTAATACCTCTTACCAAGCATGTGGACATCACCTAATTGCCCATCGATTATTTCTTACATTTTTTTTTCCAGCTCACTAATTTACTATTCATATAATATGAATAGAATTTTATGAAATAAAACATTAAACTCTTCCTTTTTTATAAAAAATTTTTATTGAAGAAAGTAACTGCAAGTCCCTGTCAAATTATAATTAGCCTTAATTGTACAAAAATGCCCGTAGAGCAACAAATCAAACCAACTATCCTTCGAAGAAAAAAAAATCTTCTCTTTCTAGAAGAAAGTTCTCTTTTCTTTTTCTCATCTGTAAAATATTGTATACAGACCACATAGGTTGAGTTCAAATATCTGAAAAAAAATTAGATATTACGATGTCTAAATGTTATACAAACATCATACTACATTGCACGATAAGTTATTCGTAGAACTTTAAAAATATTACACGAATAAAATAATTTGATTTTTCATTTTGAAATGAATTTCAGACGTTTTAAATTTCTGAATAAGGTAATTAAGATAGGGGTGTTTTATAGCATTAATCAAAGGACACTAAATAACAGATACATGTGGACGTATAAACACTAGCTATACAATATTCCTACAAAAAAAACATATTATTGAAAATAATCATATGATGTATGAAACCTAACCAGAATGGAACATATTTTAATAAGCATTTTTTCAATTGACAAATGATACAATGTAAGTAACAACTTATACTTAATGTATCTTTTTGAGTGTAATTTTAATTTGCATCAAACAAATATATTACCATCAAGATTGATGAAAACAGATTTGCTTCATGCAAATGAAAGAATTTTAATGAATCTATATAAAAATTGAGCGAATTATGAATTACAAAAGGTCATAATGATATGCGCAGAATTATAATGCCTCTTTATTGTAGTGGTTAATTTCCTACTTTTTTTAGCTTTCTAGGACAGTACCGAAATTTGAATAATGTTTTTAATGATCGATTATTAAAATACATTTATAGCCAATAAAAATACACAAATTAAATTACATGTTAAATTTATTAGTTTTTTTAACAAATAGGCCTAGTAATTTTATCCAAATTAGGTTTTGAACCACTTAGATCCCATATTCTATATTCCTCCATATTGAGCCACATATTATTTACGCATTTGACAACGCTTTTATAATGGCAGCAATATTTCATATTTATATGTTTTAAATCACTTAACCCATATTATAATATACATGCAAACATAAACGCATATATAAAACATATTCAATTTTAAATAATTTACTTTTCTGGACAAGAATGCACAATTATTTTATTCAAATGAGATCTTGCACTACTTAAATTACATATTTTTAATTACATTTTAGGTCCCATATTCCTCACGCCTTTGGCAACACAGAACAACAAATGTAACAACAGTTACAAACAAATTAGCGGGGCAACAAAATTTCAGTTTATCTAATGTTTTCAATCACTTGATCTATATTAAAAATTTACAAAAATTAACGCATATACAAAACTTATTCTGTGTTAAATTCATTAGTTTTACAAATGAATAAGCACAGCTATTGTGTTCAAACGTAATCTTACACCAATTATTTCTTACGACCCACCTATTAGACCACACACTATCTCCCATGGCCTGACTACTTAGATTATATGCACACATTAAGCCCTGACATACTTGGCAACACAAAGATTATATGCAGGATAACAAAATTTCAGTTTATTAAGTTTTCAATCATTGATTATATTAAAAATTTACAAAAAATTGGCATATACAAAATACTTTAGTTTTACAAATGAATAACAAAATTTCAAAGTTTTATCTAATGTTTACGATCACCTATTAGACCACACATTCCCTATGAAAATTCTATCTCAAAGATTAACTCATATACAAAACATGTTCGATGCTGAATTCATTAGTTTTTTTAAATAAATAATCACATCTCTTGTGTTCAAGAGCAATCTTGCACCACCTGTTTTTTACGACCCACATGTTAGCCACACATTCCCATGGCCCACATATTATATCTTACATTCCCTAGCTATTTAGATTACGGGACATCCTATTAAACCTTATATTCCTTGCATATTTTGCAACACAAATGCTTTAGCATGACTGCAAAATTTCATGTTTTTCTATTGTTTTCAGTCACTTGACCAATATTAAAAATTTACAAAAATTAACTCATATATAAAACTTATTCATTAAACTTATTAAAACTTAAATTCATTAGTTTTTCAAATAAAAAAAAGCACAGTTCTTGTAGTCAAACGTAATTTTATTAAACCACTTATTTAAACCACGTAATTTTATTTTATTAAACCACTCAAACGCTATTTTTAAAAGGCTTATTTCTTACGACCCTCGTAGTAGACTACATATTCCCTAGGGCTCACATATTCTATTGCACGTTCCCTAACTACTTAGATCGCATGCACACATATTAAGCCTTATATCCCTTACATATTTGACGTTAGTATGACAGCAAAATTTCACATTTTTCTATTGTTTTTCAATCTCATAACCCGTATGTACATAACATATTCTATTTAAAATCAATTAATTAGTTATTCCAACAATGTTAGGCGCAATGAAATTTGAAATCTTTTAAATCCACCAAATCTATTTTGTTTTAAACCAAGTACAGTATTTCACCATTTAGTTTTCCGGAAACCCTTTTCCATCTAACAGGGACCTACATCGGTGGTGGCGAAAACCCTTAAATCTCCCGGTGCGCTCTTCGGATTGACAATATAAAACCGGGAAAACGGGAATGGAGGGGAGCAATTTGGGCGAACGGCGGATTTTAACTCTCCTGTAATTTCTTAACTCAAACCAGAAGTGGAGAGAACGCGTGTGTGCGCGATGGTTCCAATAAAAAGGAACACTCAGTGTTCTACTGTGTGTGGGGGGAAGCTCAAGATGTCGGAAGTTAATTCCCGCCCTCCCTGGCACGTGACTGTGGCTAACGACGTTACCGCCTTTCAGCTGATCTCGTCCCCAATCGAATTGGGGGTTCTCCTTCGCGTTTCGGACGGAAACAGGTTAATCGGGGGCTGACCAGATTTGTAGGGGAAGTGGTGCTAGTCCTTCGCCCATTTCGGGTGGAAATTCAATCTCAACGTGCTTATTATTGTCTTTTAACTGGCTTTTAATTTTTTTAATTGAGTATTTTTAGATATTAGTTACATAAAAACGGCTATTTTTGGATTGAATTCCTTTTATTAAGACAATTCCAAATGCTAATTTTTTTACATATAAGTATATCTCTTTATTATCGTAAACTTGCTATTCTTATGGGATGGTTTGGTTTAGTTTGGTTTGGTATGTTGCTCTACGGTCATCTTGTGTCCACTTTAGGCTAAACAGACCGGGACCTACAGCTTATCGTGGATTCCGAACCACTCAAAAACATTCATGCTACCGTCAGGATTCAAACCTGAAGCCTGGGATACCAAAGGCCAGAGCGCAAGCCAATTGGCCACCAGGCCGCTTTATGGAATGGAGGTAGAAGGTTTTATTTTTGTTTGTCGCTCTACGGTCATCTTGTGCACACGAGGGCTAACAGACCGGGACCTCTGGTTTTTAAAGGGGATTCAGAACCACTACAAACATCCGTCTCGAGACTCGAACCCGAAACCTGTGGTATTGAGTGCCTGAGCGCTAGCCACTCGGCCATCAGGCCCTGAGGCAGGAGGAGAATCTGATTAGTGTAAAAGGATATATAGGGGACAAGAAATTAGAGAGAGTGGGGCTAAAGTTATGCAAAACATATTTAAAATTTACCAGAAAACTTTAAGAAATCTTATTATTTATTACTTCACATAATGGCTGACTTCACCCACCAACGATACACTTTTTTCCCAAAAAATGGAATGGAAATATGGACTGTTTTCCAAAAGTTAAAGAAATTTTTTTACGAAACTGCAATCACATGCCTTGAAATAAATCAATGTCCATAAATATTACGCAGTATACACAAAAACAAACGTTTCATGATATATGATATGCAGCTGATGTGCCCAACCCTGTGGAAATGTGCAAGTAAATAAGCTGTCATGACTTTATAAACACCGTAGATCTAGAAACGCCTAAAAGTAGCGATGCGATGCTTCAGCTAGACGGACTCCCTTTAATTTAGGCTCTTTGAAAATCTTAGCCTCTTGAAAATCTTTGGCCTCTTTCAAACGCGCCATTTGGCGATTTTGAAATAAACCCAAGACTTAAGAACTTCAATAAAAGCTACCACATACTACTAGAAAATATACATTTCTATTTAAAAAAAAACTGGTAGCTATTATTATATTTTAATGCTTACGACGCGCTTTCAAAAATGTCACTTTTATTCACTGGTGTTTCTATTATATTGATAACCCCCTGTATATATAGACATTCTATAATATTTTATATGAATTTATATTGTTCTGGGATTTTTAAAAATCACTATAAGCAAAACTATCAACTTTCGATTTGATTTTGTGAAGTAAATTTATTTGACAAATAAACTGATTTGATGGTATTAGATATATGATATCAATTGATTAATGTTGTTATTAAGTATCAAATTCATATGCAGGTGTTTATCAAAATAATGAAAGCACCCTAAAGTGATAAGGAATCCTTTACTAATATGGCGAAGGACCCCTTTTGGCATGTAATGCAACTTGGGTTCGCCTCTGAATCGAATCATACAAGTGCTGAATAGTGTTTTGAGGAATTTTGAACCATTCTTTATGGAAATATTGTGAAAGTTTCGGGGGAGATGCCGGTGGAGGATATCGATTCCATATTGAATGCTTTAAATAGACCATGATAGTTCGATGGTATTTTATCTTGGAACATTCCATTTCCTGCAGAAAACAAAGTTTATATCATATGGATATGGTCAGCTAAAACTTCTATACTTCTGTCCAGTGAACCATCCTTTCAGGGTTCCGATTTAGCCATCAAGAAAACCACATGGCTGCCTATATCATAACAGATCCACCTCCATATTGACAGTTGAAAGGTGATAATCACGATCATACGCTTGTGCAAGTGTCCTCCAAATGTGCAATCGTTCTTTTGAAGGGAAGGTGTGAAAGATGACTTTTCTAACTATATAACTGTTTTCCACTCATATCCCCCTTACCAGGTTTTGGGGTTTTGGCACCACTGTAGACGACGTTTGGTATTATTTGTGCATCAATGTGTGTGTGTATAAGACAAAAAGCGCAAAACTGGCCAGGAAATTAAAATTGCAAGAAAAATTACTTCAGAAAATAGAAAAATTATTAAGAAATATTTGATAAAACTCAAGCTGAATGAGAACAATGTCTCCGACAGGATTGTAAATTTATGAACTGGATGGTGGACATTTTGAATTTCTCTGATCAGTAAGTTTAGAAAAAGCTACTAAAATACTTTTTAAGTTCTTTCAGCAGTTAAAGGGAATAAAGCTCCTAGATAGTAGAATTGTCCGAAAGAAGAATTAAGCTTTGTATAGGAGTTGCTATCAGCTTGAAAAATTAAGCAAATGATACATCTCGCAATGATCAACTAATTACAATTTGAAATTAATTGGCTTATCAATCGAGATTTTCTAACATTTCTTAAATTCAACTTCCGGAAATGTCGTACAACCTCTCCAAGAAGTTAAAAGGCCTTGTTTTCCGAAATTAATTCAGAAGGGACTGACCATTTTTTTTCTTTGATACTGCAAATTCCGGTCTTGTGAGCTTCTTCACATTTAAGGCATCTTGTTTATCATCGACAATTGTAACTTGAATGGTAGAAGTGATTGCAATTAGGGCATTGCACAGTTAAATTTCTTTGTTGAGTTGTTCAACTTTTATGGTAAGTAAAATAAACGATTTATCTTTTAGATGCTGTGTCAGCAACTTTTGATGGCTATTTTTATTTCAATCATGAAATTTTGAGATTGAGTTTTGTGCAAAATTTCTTTAACTGTAACTGCATTAATGACTTAGAGACTAAGATTTTCTGGTTTAGCTTTTTTATATCTTCAGATTTTGTGTCTAAAAGGAGACACTTTAGCACTACTTTAGCTGTCTTTTTTGGCTTGATTATGTGCGCTATAGTTTTACAAAGTACATCTTCAATTTGTGAATAGATCTTGATGTATTTACTGTTTCACCAACTGGTTGAAAGCAGCTGGAAACAATTTAGGAATTTCTTTCAAGGTCAGACTGTAGTTACTAATCATTACATAATAATAAAATATGGCTTAATGTATAATGAGAAAATGTGGCTTCCTAACGTGAAGTATAATAAATGGCTCCTCGATATACTACTCATGTTTATATTGCCATTTGGGAGAAACGTATACAACTTGTAAAAAGGTCTTGAGCCGCAGTTTTTTTTTTGTTTCTCATCATATGCGAGAATTAATAAATTTATAAATATGCAATTTATTTCGGCAGTTTTGTATGGCTTGATACATTCAAAATCTTTTTTGAAAAAAAAAAAAAAAAAAAGGATAAACTATAAAATATAACAGAAAAAAATCGTGATTGATATGAAAATAGTGATTGAATGTGTAATTAAATTTTATAATTATTCATTAATCACAAGTGAATTATTTTATAAACGAGCTTCAAGTAGAAAGAAAGAAAAAATTGACTTACATCCCCCCCAGTTTAAAAAAAACAGTAAAAAAATTCAATCTGTTGAATATTTTTTATAATTAATTACACACACATAAAGTTAATTTCTGATGAGTTTCGAGTCCCATAAATTCACTACAGGAGGAGAAAAACTACATTAGTTGTTTCTCTGATGTCAGGATACGTATTTTGAAGTCAGAATTTGGCTCTTGAAATTACAACAATAATCATTGAACTTCTCTTCATTATTGTATCTAGAATTCTTCCTTGGGTGAGTATATTTTCAGAAATGCCTTTCTATAAAGATTTAAACATAAACTAGCCCCTTTTGTTACATTCTTAGGAGAAAATGCTAAAAAGTATCTATTCAGTTAGCTCAACAGCAATAGAGTAACTTGCTAAAGTATAAATCATTTTATCATTTTAAATTGTCTTAATTAAACACAAAGATTTGAATCTCTCTTTACCACATATTTAGTCAAAGGTAACTACAATAAATTTAATTGAACATCTTTATAATAATAAAATTTAAGAAAACCCGACAATTATCCACTATCAGTATTTCAATTCAAGAAATATAGTCAAGAAACACACATCTATCCATTGTCTATCAAATTAACAAGAACTCCAGACCACTTTTGCAGATAATCTGCCTTGTGATTGACTTTGCGTTCACCTGGTGGTAAACAAGCGAGCGTTGGGAAGATCTTCTGGTCAGCGGAAAGATTTGCGAATCGCTCAACTCGGTGCCTCCAGTTAATTTAATGGATTAGATTAGCGGAATGCCACATGTTGCCAAAGAGCAGAGGGCGTGATTGTTGGAGAGTTTGGCCCAAACGCTCAATAGTTAAAATGCAATAGTTAAAGAGATTGCCACGTTATACTTTTAGTGTGACCGTATTTCAAAGCATGAATTCTTGAACTTGAATTAATTGGTAAACATAATCAATATATTTATTTTTTCATTATTGCATAGCAGCATCAATCTTTATTCATAAAAATGGAGTATGTTGAGTAAATGTGTGCATGTTCCCACATAATTTAAAAGGTATAACACTTAGAAATTGACTTTTCCCCTCAAATTCCGTTTTGAAAATTTATAGTGAAAAATGACGAGTTTTTTTATTAATTATTTCAATTAAATAAAAACTTTATTTTTGTGTCATCGGGTTTTCATGGTTTCAGGTTTTAACATCAACCTTAAAAAATTAACTGCATCCTTTGTTAAGTTAGTGTGAAATTAAGTTAGGTTAATAAGTAGAATGTTTACAGTATTGTTTTCTAAAATAACACAAATATATTCTAAAAAATAACTGTTAACAGATTAAAGATGAATATATATATATATATATATATATATATATATTGAGCATTCCGGGATAACCAATTTATTTAACCAATTTAAATTATATAAAGTAATTTATTTAAAATATCAAATCTTTAAATATGCACTGATATTTTCGTATTAAAATTTACCAAAATTAAAGTGTTTTATTTATTGTAAATGGCCAACGCTTTGGTTAAATCTGCTAGTGTTAGAATAAAAATCAAAAAAATTATAATTGTTTATTAATACATATAAAAACATACTGTTTAAATTATATACATAAAGCGAAATAAAAATTGAATTTGTGCCTCCTACTTGCTTTTATACAAATTTTTTATCCTTTCGAATGTTAAAATATTTTCTGTTGCTATACGTCCGTTATGGTGAGTATTGCAGCAATAAATACTCATTATAAACTAAATTGATAAGAAAAGTAAGACAATAATTTGTAACAATTTTTTACTGAATGTTTTAAACATATCAGAATCATATACAAAGAAAATATGTTTAAAAATGAAAATATTTTGTAAATAAACTAAAACAGTCTAAAGTAAATTCGATCACATCAATTCAATTCTTCATTATGAAACAATGTATTTTGTCATTGTTGTAATTGGTAAATTAAAGGTAAGCTCATAAAATTTTACGATCTGTATCAGAAGTTTTAAAGATGTTTACTCTTGTGGCAAAAAAACTCTACAATGATTTTATTATTTACAACAACTATTTATTTTTTTTATATGTTGTGTAATAGTATTTAAATGGTGCGATTTTTTTTTACTACGAAAACATCCGGCATATTAGACTCAAACGAAATTAATTTAATAATCTCAATAGATGATAGGTTAAAATAAAAAAAGGGACTAACAGTATTTCTCTCTATAAAGTAAATCAAATTTCAATACCTCAAATTTCGAGGCATTGAACAAATCTGTTTTAGGACGCAAATTTTTGAATATGTACGGTCATTGAAAACGACTAATATAAATTAAATAGAATCCTTTAATCACGAATGATACTGTAATTTCTTAATTGCTGAAACAGAAATTAAGCTCATATATTAGTACATCGTTGCGAAAATAGCCAGGACCTTCAATGCTTTACATAAATGGGAAATTCCACATAGATGAGTATCTTAAACACCTAACATTTAATCTTAACCATTAATCTTAATCATTTAACCTTAAACATTTTTTAAATGTAGGACAAAAGCGAGTTATTAAATTCTTGATACCTTCAT
The DNA here is from genome assembly GCA_021605095.1 of Caerostris extrusa. Lineage (NCBI taxonomy): Eukaryota > Metazoa > Arthropoda > Arachnida > Araneae > Araneidae > Caerostris > Caerostris extrusa. Next base: position 80,052 of record BPLR01000229.1, read on the forward strand.
ATGAATAGTACGATTGAATTGGTACAGTATCGTCCAAAAAGAATTTTTACTACCCACTATTTTGGAATATAATCCAAATCCAACAGAACTGGTTTGTGTCCCAAACACCAATAAAAATAAAATATAATTAATCATTATAATTAATTTTAAATATATGGAAATAGTAAGCTATTAACTTATAGGTACTTTTAAATAATTGCTCTAATTAAATAAATACAGAATTGTCGAAAATAGAATTTGATTTTAATGATTTATTTGGAGTAGGCTCCAAATCTAATAGAATTAGCCTGTTACTCAAACACCAATAACGACACTTTTTTTTTTTAAATATATGGCAATATTATTAAATTATAGGTACAGAATTTTAATACATAACATGTACAAAAAAAATCTAATTTAACAATAATTAATTAAATTAAGAATTTGACTTTACAGACTCTTACGGAGTAGGTTCCAAATCCAACAGAATTGGCATGTGCTCCAAACACCGAAAAAGTCACTTTTTTTTTTAAATATATGACAATATTATTTAATTATATATACAGAATTGTCCAAAAAAACTAATTGCACAATAATTAATTAATTGTTATTAAATTAGTAAATAAATTAAATTAATTTTTAGTACGTAACTCTCCAAAAAAAAATTTTTAATCATTGATGGCTTTGAAGTCGGACTACTATGACAATATAAAAAGTCATTGTTAATTGTTTTAAGAATGCCTATTGCTAATTAAAACTTATAATACGAAAAAAATTCTTGTGCTGTTTTCCAAATTTTTTTTCTAATTGATTTAAGACAATGTATTTATTATTTATTTTTTGTAAAATGTCATCATTCATTTTTTAAAAGAAACAGTCCGATAAATTCCATTACGTTTCTAATATTTTGAAAAGTAAATTCATATTTTGATTTATCACAAGCGACGCTGATTGTTTGTCCACATCAACGAAAGCATTTAACACCCATTACAACTTTCTCAATTAGAACACGGAACATTCCATCCGAAACAAACGATATCATTCCAATTTGGCGCGTAAAGGCACCATTCATCACACACAAAGAGAAATCTTGCAATCGAACACGGGGAAGCAAGAAATTAGAACATCATAAAGCCCACTTAACTTCGAAGCACTTCCGTTGTACTTGTTGAAAAACTTCAACAAATTTTCACTTAAACTCGAATTTGAAACTGATGGGTCGAAACGGATAGCACAACATTTTAAGAAGAGAGGAATCAACGATGAGAAAAAAAAAAATCAAATTTCAACGAACAAAAACTCTATTACGAGCACTTTAGTAATTCAAGCAGAAAACTGAAGCTCTGGAATTGGCGGGGGTGGGGTGGGGGATTCACGTTCGATTTATTTTTAATCCCCCCTACCCTCTCTTCTCTTCACTTCAATTTCATGTAGCTGCACCGTCGGAAAACATTAGACGGAAAAGACCTAGATTGTAAAGTGCAAACTTACTCGAATTCCAAAAGATAAAAAAAAAAGAAAAGAACGAAAAAGAATAAAAAATGGAATAAAAGAACTTTAAAAAAAATGTCGAACGAGGGGTGGGGATTCAGCAAGTTAAGACAAAATCGAGAAGAAAATCTATTTTTTATTCTTTAATTTTATTTCTCTCTTTCCTCCCCCTTTTCTTTCTTTTCTTTTTTTTTTTTTCTCTATAAAAAAAAAAATAAATAAATAAATAGAGATCGTACATCTATCACTGGAAAATGTGATTATGTTCTTCATAGGTTTCTGCGAAGTTATGAACAAACTGTTTCGAATTACGGACAATATCCGATTTTGCAAAGAGAGGAGAGTAAGAAGAACTGGATTTGAAGAAAGAGAAATTATGTTGTTTGTTTATTTTCGGCATGTTTATTTTATGCGTATGCTATTTCTATGTTAAGAAAATCTGGCGATAGATATTTCTTTTCTTTTGGGATCTTGTATGCTTATTTTTTTTTATCTAAACAAGAACTCGTCTTTTTTTATTGTTTATTTCATTATTTTGTGCACGTGTGTGTGTGTGTGTAGAATTCATTACTTAAAATTTAAAGAAAATTAATAACTAATAATTCCAGTAATAATTTTTTAAAATTAAAACTTTCAATTTATTATCATTTTTTTGCAATAAATATATCTTGTTTGTAATAAATGTTGTAAAGAAATATGTTCTTCTTCATTGGTGCAACAGCCCCATGGCGGATTAAGGTTGTCTGCCCAATTGCAGATTTCGAGACAGGAGATATTTTCTTTTTACAGTATCGAGTTTTCAGCCCTCCACCCTACAGTCATATTAGACCTACGGTTTAAAGTGGAATTCGAATCACTATAAACATCCATGGCACCGTAGGGACTCGAATACGAAAACAGTGGCACCGAGTGCCGAAGCCCTAGTCACTCACATATCAGACCTCCGAAATATGTTCAGATGTCATATTAATTGCAGACTCACATATTTTGTAAAAATTAAAAAAGAAACTTTTCTACATATATATTTGTAATATAAAAGCAAAAATTTGTTTTATTTGTTCATTACGTTAATAAAAAATAATAATACTTTAATTCAAACTCCTGAACTTAACGAAATAATATTAATCGTTTAATACAAATGAAAATTCATTTGATAGTAAGCAATTTATGCTTCGTATAGAAAAACATACACTCATGTCCATAAATTAAGGATAATGAAGTTCAGGCAAAGAAAGAGACAGAAGCAAAAACAAATTTGACTTATTTGTAAAGTCTATTTATTAAACAATAGGTAAAGAGCAAAAAAGATGCTATATGTTTGACATAATTAATAAAAATTGCGATTTTTACTCCCTGGAGCAAATTTCAAAAAATAACCTATTTACAAAAAACAGTATAACATGGTTAGTATGATGGTTAATATGGAGTATGTCTCCCTGACGATGCAATACAAACCTTACAACGCTTAGGCATGCTGAGTATCAAATTATCAATCTTGATCTTGGGGAATATTACACCACTCATCAAGCAATGCCCTCCGAAGTTCCGGTTGACAGGTGGGAGGGGCTTGACAGGTTGCAATTCGTCGGCCAAGCATATCCCACACATGCTCTATTGGATTCAAGTCCGGGGAGTATGCTGGCCAATCCACACGGGTGATATCCTCCAATTGAAGGCATTCGTCTACAATATTTGCACGGTGAGGACGGTCGTTGTCATCCTTAAACCGAAATTCAGCACCCATGGCCGCCCCGAAACAAACGTACATGTTGTTCCAGAATGACATACCGATAGATGTGGCCTGTCATCGTTACACTCTGAACATGCAGGTCAGTTCTGGAACCAAGAATAATTTCTCCCCAAACGAGCCATCCTGCACCACCGTAACGGTGTCGTTCAATGGTGTTCTCTTGGTGGTAACGGGTGCCTGGCGCTCCCCATATGAAAGTCCGGCGAGAATCAGACTGCAAACTAAACCTGGACTCGTCTGAAAACATCACACAAGACCACTGTTGCGGTGTCCACAATGCATGCTCTCTACTCCAGGTTAATCGCAGGCGACAGTGAGTTGCGGTAAGTGGAACACATCTGACAGGCCTACGAGCATATAGACCAGCGTCTGTACATGATCTGCCTTGAAACTGTCGTACCGGTAGCTGAAGAGAGCTGACGAGACAGTCTGATGCTGTGCTCCGTCTGTTTCTTTTGGCAGTAACTGCTAAATGCCGGTCCTCATTCGGCGTTGTAACTCGGGGGCGATCTGTGCTGTAACATCTACTCACATTACCATCATCTTGGAATCGTTGCCAAAGCCTGGAGATGACACTCTGGGCGATTCCAAGTTCCTCGGATACTTCCAGCTGGGTGCGTCCACATTCCAGTCGTCCGATAATTCTACCACGTAAAAAATCATCCAAATGCTTCCTTTGGGCCATAACTATGCGGTTATTGCACTGAAAGGCTTTTAAAGCGCTTGTGAACAATTTTACTTCTTTTGCCACCATTCCTTATATACCCCCTCTCTTACACTCTCGTCATTGTGATGTACTATCCGCGCCATCTGGTGGTTTCCTGTAATTTGCATATTCTTCTTCAAGATGTGTATAATAATTCTACAGGTGAAATTTTTATTTTAGAGTTCAATTTCTGTGTGATTCTGAATTATCCTTAATTTATGGACATGAGTGTAGTAAGAAACTAATTTAAGGAAAAAAACAAACTATTTGTTTAATCTAAGTCATTTTAAGCTCTTATTGAAATATTTTTTTTTACCTGATTGGTGGACCGCTAATAACATTGATATTGAGCATATCATTTATTCATATCTTATTATTGTGGCAAGTGATGAAAATATCAGATTATGTTATTTAAAATTCTTTGTGTTCTTTTGTATGTACCTTGTTTAAAATTAAAAGAATGTACTTTGGTGGTATTGTATTAATTTCAGGCCCGTGATTGATATTTTAAATGCAGATTAGAATTTACTAATTTATAATTAGAACTCATATATTGTATCGAAAAAACACACGAGAGATTTTATTAAAAGCAATAGAGATACATACTTCTTTTAGATGGAGCAGGAAGAAAATAAAAGTAATTGAATGGCTTTTATTTATACAAAATTATTATAAATAATCATGATAGTAAAGATTGACAGTGGTTTAGGTTGGATGTATTATTGCAAAATCATTTAATGGGTATAAAAGCAGAACGTGTTATTTGGTAAGTAACAAATTTATTTAAAAACTCCACTGAAAAAAATCATGTTATAGTTTATAAGATATTAACAAAAAAATATCTGAATTATATTTCTCAATGAACCATAAAATGTAAGAACAAATAATTTAACAACAACAACACTGCCGGGACTCGACCCCGTGCATTGAAATCCAAAGCGCTTATCACTCGGCTATGAGCCCCATGCATAATAAAGCATATGAACTTAAATATCAATATTAAAAAGCAGAAACTGAAGACACCAGTAAATTTTATGCATATTTTTAATGAAAATTTATCATTTTTCTTCACTTTTATCCAAATCCTTGCAATTGATTATCGATACTTTATTGATGAAAATTCAATCAATGTAAAGACTTTATATTTGAATAGAAAATGAGGAAAACAGTTCATATAAAAGAATACAGAGAACGCTGGCAGTATGTACACAGGAGCACCGCTAGGTTACATGATTTCATCTTCTAAATAAATCTACTCAGATTTAAAGGGACGACTTTTCCGGATGTAATTAAATGAGTAAGGGAAGGATTATACGCGCAGCATTTTAACCTAATAAAATCTTTTACAAGAGGAGAGCAGCTAACGATTTAGCCCGAGGCAAAGTTGAATGCCTAAGATTGCTCGACATTGCTTTGCAGATGTTGGAAAAATTGAGTTACCTCATCGCTGTGTACCTGAGTTTGTCGTTCATTGTTTAGGGCAAGGCTTGTCGAGGCAATCACGCAGAAAAAAAGAGCGAAAGGATAAAGGGGGAAAATATATATTTAAGTATTCATTGGCATAAGTAGGATTTTCAAGAAGTGATTTTTTTCAAAGATAAGTGATAGTTAAACGATATTTAATATGTGGGAGCAACTAAATGGTATAACATAATTAGGGTGTAGTTCAGTACTAAGCAATTCTGTCACGTTTACAATTCTTATACAAGATTCTTAAAGAGAAACAACGACACTCTATCAGTCTAAATTCAAACCAGACCATTTCTGGTAAATCTGAGCCAGAATCGGGACAATACAATTGTATTTAAAAATAATTGGATAAGCATGTAGAGAATATCAACTTTTCGCTAATTTATTATTTCTCGAAAAGATAAAAAAGTAATTTCATTAACATATTTGTTCTTCGTATGCCCCCGCCCCAGGGGGCGGGTCGAGTTACTCCTCGATTATTAACACATTTGTTGACTTGATTTGTCTGACTTGTCGCTCTATGATAATTTTTGCACACTTTGGTCAAATTAGACCGGAACCAACTGTTTAATGTGGATTCTGAACCATTAACAAACATCCATGTGGTACCAAAATGGTGTATGTATGTGGTATGGCTGTGGTATGGCTTTTGATACCATGCCTGTGGTACCAAAAGCCATAATGTAATCGCTCGCTACGTTCTTGTCTTTCCCACTTTAGGTTAATTTGACCAGGACCTACTGTTTAAAGTGGATTCCGAACCAACAACAAACATTCATACCTGTGTAACCAAAGGCCAGGGTTCTAACTAATTGGCCACCAGGTGGCCACATTTGTTGGAAAAAAAGAGTAAACAATTGTATAATTTTCAGCAACTGTGTAAGTTCCAGTAATTATGTGGTTCAGTAGTAGGCAATTGCGAAATGCTCAGCAATTGTATATGTTCAGTAGTAAGCCATGAACAGATTGGAACAGAAAAAAAAAGTCCAGAAAGAAGTGTTCAGTAAATATCCGTAATATTTTTTTTTTTTTTTTTTTTGTAGTTATAACATGTTTATTTAAATAATTATCATCCCATTTATTTTAGAAAATCATCATATTTACTTAAAACATAAATCAAGTTATCTCTCATTATCAAATGCTTAACTGTGACTTTTTCTTCTAATTTCTTTCCTAGATGTTGAAAATAAAAAATAACGCAGTCATACATATAGACGTGTCCATATTTAGGAGATATCTATGTGTTTATTGAAAAACCAAAACAACAGTTAAAAATAAAGCGGCTTGTTTTATGCTTTAAAATTTTTTTCATCAGTTAACATCTCTCTTAACAAACAGTGCGAGCGCAGCGCACACTTTAAATCCCTCTGGGTTCGTGAAATCAGTCGTAAGGGACGCAAAAAAGAACAACGCGTTGCGTAATGACGTTAGTAGCGTAGTCATTGGGAGGGGAAAGGTCCCGAGATAGGGTTTTAATCAAATTGTTATCACTGCGGGGGGTAGGGTTGAGCGACGACGGCGAAAGAAACAAACGATTAATCGTTGCTCGGGGAGATTGCAAAAAGCGGCCTTTTCAACAGTTCCTAATTGAAATATGAAATTAGAGGATCCCCTCCCTCCCCAGTGTTTTTAAATAAAAGGTTGAGAGTGATTAACAACCCATATGAAGTTTGAAATTTGTATTATAGCATTATATTCGACCAATTACATCCTTGATGTTTTTGTATACCGGTCATTTGAGCCAAGTCAGACGTCATTAGAACGACAGTTATGCAGCACATTCAGCATTACCCAGGGTGCATCACGTGTTATGCATGTATGGCTTGCTACATTGCATACCCATTGATACATATTATTACATATATATACACCCTTAGGGATTCGCATCTTCTTTTCCGCCGGGCTCGTGGCTCAGTGGTAATGTGCTCCTTTGGCGAGCATTAGGGCTGAAGTTGAATCCGTTGGCGGCATTGTTGTAGACACTATTTCAAAACGAGGATACTCGATGGCGTGTGTGATGTTCAGCATCTTGCCTCGTTAATCGGACTACCGGGTGGGTATTTTCCGAATTTTTTTCCATACGATACACAAATACGTTAAAAGCGCATTTGTGCGTTTTAACGCATTTGTGTATCGTATGGAAGAAAGCTCTCACCCGGAAAGCACTGCCCTCCTTTTTCAGCGAACCCGGAGCCAAATCAGACTTCTACCTACGGGCGCTCCATCCCAACAGAAGCTGACCCCCTTTCCGTCCATCCATGAATAGACCCACTACTCTACTGTTGGACACTGAGGATGAGTTACAACAACAACCTTCTTTTTTCTTTTCCTTTCTTCCTAAGCCCAATGGAAAATCATTCCAAATTAAATATTTATCATGCTCATCCCTGACATAAACGCGGCTCACATTTAATGTAAGAATGGATATATGTATATGGGGGGGGAGGATATTTGTATATAGGATATATTTTCCACGGTGATTTTCTAATTACAGTAGCAGCGTTTTTAGCCGATGGGAGTTCGTTGGGAAAATTCTTCCACTATCGAATCCTCTTAGAAAGACTTTATGTATAGCAATAATGTAAATATTTACGATAAGATAAGTATTAATTTTAAAAAAAGGAAATAAGCAGGTTAATTTTTAAAATTTATTTTTTATTTAATTCTAGTAATTAGAATATAATATTTTTAACTCGTTGTTGTCAAATGCTAGTCTGTGATCACTAAGACTTAGATCGTAATATAGCAGATATGTAAAAAGATTATGAAAGATTCATATTCTCAAACCTAATGGAGAAACTTGCCGGTGTATAAATCTATCATATCAATACATAGACTCGAGTTATTTCAATTCATGTTAGTGTTGTATACATTACATTACTAATCCTTTTATATAAAAATAAGTTTCATTTAAGTAAGTTTATATATATATATATATATATATATATAATTTTCCTTCAGTTTTAAATTCATCTAAAATTAATATTTCGTAGAATCGTCCGCCTTCGATTTGCATCTATCGTCTGTTAAGATTCCTATATTACAAAAGGAGCTTTACTTGATACGTGGAAAATAAAATGAAACGATTTTATTTATATGTTGTTTATGTTTATTTCTATATAAAATTAACTATATTTTTCGTTTCCTATGTTATATAAAAAGTGTGCAATGTTTTTTTCAGTTCATGTTATTCTGAAACGTTTCAAAAACGAAAAGCTAATATTAATTTCACTATTAGAATCCATATGATGCTGATGAGTTCCATTTAAAATTTTTAGATATTATACTTTTAATACTCATAATGTTTTCTTCTTTGGGTGAATATTTATTGTATTTTATCGTGTGTTCCATTTAAAATTGGATATTTAATTTATTATTTCCGAGGGGAGAAAGTCACACACAATAAGTACTTATCAGTTTAGTAACAATTTTGCCTTATCTGGAAAAATTTTAAATTTAACATCAGTTTTGTCTAAACCATAATCCTAGCCAGTCATCAGCGGTAACTTGTAGAACTAGTATAAAGGAGGACTTATGTTCGGACCCACTGATGGCGTCTGCTGCAATCAACGATTTGAAAAAAAGGGACTCGATAGCAATGATAATGTGTTTAAAGCATTTCGTATCAATTGCTAGACTGATTGGGACGATTTTCCAGGTTATCTCGCATACGGCACGTAAATGTGTGGCAGTTATTTCTAAAAGTTCCTCCTAGGAGGTGATGTCCTCCATTCATCGTTTACCGGTGTGCTTATTCGTTGCATTTTAATTTTAAGCAACCCCATTTTGTGCTAATGTTTTTAACTAAATTAAGATGTGGAGGAATTGTGGCTCTTAAAGCCACCTCGGAACTCCGTAAACGGTACGCCCGTTGTCCCTATTTGTTGCATAAATTAATGGAATATCCAGCCTACCAATGGGTAAAAAATATATAAGTTTTCGAAAATGAAATTAAAAAAAAAATTGTTATTAACTGTATAAAACATGGATAAATGGTTCCATTTTTTAAATTTTTTTACCGTGTGTCTGAGAAATGAATAAATGAGGAAAAAAAATAATAATAAGGAGAATGAATGAATAAAATTATTAAAGTAATAATGAATAAAATGGAAAGGAAAAATATAAGGAATGATTAAAATAAAATAATACTGAATAAAATAAATTATGAATGAAATGTGAAGGAAAAAAATAAAAAGATTGAATTAATAAAATAATAATGAATAAAATGAGAAGGAAGGATGTAATAAAATTGTATACAATTCAACTGTAATGAAAGGATAAATTCTAAATCAAGGAATGCGAACACTCTATACAAATTCAGGAAACATAACGGCATTACATAACGAGTAAAAATGATTAATGAATAAAACGAGAAGGAAAAAATACATCATAAATATTATGTCAAATAAAGAAAAAGGAATTTATTAATTCTGTTGAAAATTGTGAGTTTCAAATTGTCTCATTATCTATGTATTATCTCTAACTAATAAATAAATAGTTAAATACTATGAAGTTAAATAATTTAGATAACAGCAATTTGAATAAGTTTGATAATGGAAATATAATAGCCTTTTGATAATATCATTAGCATTGATAAATTTGATAATAGCATTGCTAATGAAAGTAAATAATTTAAGATTAAAATTTCTTATATTTTTACTAATCAACTTTCAATAATTTTTACAAAGCAAGTAATTTATTTTTTTTAGCATTCGCCACAAATACTCAAATAGCAGATCAGTTATAAAGCAAGTAATATATCTGGATATTCCGCAGTATTTTAACAGGTACTATAATTAATGCATACACTACAATTTTTTTTTTTAAATTAAAAAAAAAAAAAAAAATTTAATGGATTTTGAGAGGTTTTTTTTTTTTTTTTTTTCCCTGAGCTAAAATTTCTGTTTCTTAGTTCATTTACGGAATAAAATTTATTTAATTCAAAATACCTAATTTTATACTGCTACATAAAGATTTTGCATAGGAAAATGTGGAACTAATTTTAAAATTATTTGTGATCTGCATTATTTAATTCAAACAAATAAATAAAAAAGAAGAAATAATTAATTCTTTTAATTAAATTCATTAACCATTAAACACTTTTTGATTAATGAAATAGTAAACACAGTGCTGATTTTTTTTTTTTTTTTTTTTTTTTTTTTTTACACATAAATAGCATTGTTAGGCTTTTAATCAGTTAAAAATAAGTGTTTAATTTCTTTTAAAAATCTCCTTTCATTTTATAATTATAATTATTAAAACATATCAACAAAGCTTCAGTTTACAATAAATACGGATTTTCGCAAGGAAGAAAAATATTTCTTCTTTAAAAATATTTCTTTTCTTTTAAAAAAGCGTTCTCCTTTAAAACAATTTTTTTTTTTTTAATAATCTAACAAATTAAGTTTAAAAATGCGCTATGATATTTATATTAAATTGTTGAGCTCCATTCATATGTGAAATAACACATTTAAGAAACAAAATGAAAAGGCCAGCTTCCCAAGTGGGCTGGTACCAGACATCACATGGTTGATGACATCACTCTGTAGCTCCTCCCACTTTCCGCGCCTACTTCCGGTTTCGCAGTGACAAGTCTGCGAGCAATCCGAAATTCCCGGCAGTTGTCAAGAGATGCGGACAGACGAGTGACATACAACAGACAAAACAGTCGTTGAGCACGTGTTCACTGCTTGCAACGGTATCAAGCTACTCTCTTCCTATTTCGAAATAATACCTCTTCAAGTAATTTAATTGGAATTTCTAAGAAACTGAATCTTAAAAATTATTCCTATACATTTTCCCTTATCTATTTAGACGTTCTTAGATCAGTATTTTTCGCTAAATATACCAGCATCATCATTAATTAGTTGGCGAAGAAACTTTTTGAGGAATTAAATTAATTGTATATCCTCATACTTGCAAACTTGATTTAGACTCGAAACCTTTAAAACTTTCTAAAACATTTGAACTGATATATTTCGAAATTATCTACTTAATCGTGTTTTAAAATGATCGTAAAAAATCCTACTGTACATAAAGAATTATAAAATACTTTCGCATTTTAATTGATAAACGACTGTCCGTAAAAAGGAAGTTCCAATCGCTATCATTTTTACCATTCTAAGCAGTATATTTCCAAAATGTTCGGCATATATTTACGTTCATTTCTCTTAAAGGGCAATTTCCAAGCATGTCTTAGTGCTTGAAAAAAAATCTATTAAATTATTGTCTCACCGTTCTTATAAGAACATATATTTCGTCATTAAAAGGTCGTTTAATTTGATTTGGTGTTGGTGAAATTAGTATTAATCATTTCTGGATTAGAGTTATTAAAAACAATTTTAGAATTTCAAACTAAGAATATTCATCTAAGCAAGCAGTAAATCAAGAAATTTCATTCCTTCATATCTTGGTGCCATACTTGAACAATTGAACTGGAAAAGCCACTTCTGGATCTATTATAAACTCAAGACTTCACCCCATTTGTGCTTTCAAAACAACTTAAGGAACTCAGTCCACTCCAATGGAGCAACTAACGGAGTTCGTGTCCAAGTCCTTCAACCCCGACCGTCCTCTGTCCTCGGCCGTGAGCGGGTTCCCCCATCTTCTCGCCAGCACCAAGGGCGTACCAGGGGGCCGAGGTCCCTGCACAGCGTGGTGGATCGCCCTGTCGGCCCCACACCCTGTTCCCCATGGCCCTGGCTCACTCGCACAGCATGGGGCTGAGCCTGGCCGGGGCGGCTCCACTGCTGCTCGCCCCACCACCGCGACCCACGAGTGGGGGCACCTCTTCACCGTCGAGTGTCCTCACCGACAAAGAAGACAGGACGAGAGATGATAACGACAGCAATGACAGACACGGTGAGTGGTGTTTCTTATCAATGCTCAATCTTTCACTGTGTTTGCTTAATTACGAATCTCAAATACTCAAGAAATGGTGCTAGATAGAGATTAACAGTTTAAATTCCTAAGGAATCTATTTCCACTCTGTAAAAGTCTCCATTTTCTATAAATGCCCTATTTTCTCTCTGTTTCATAGTTATGCTTTTATATCATTTTAGCACTGAATATATTTTTCTTGGCTGCGACATACTATCATAAAATGAAGGGTTACTTTTTTGCTATCGTTTAATTGCCAAAGTCTTACAGGGGACAGGAGGAAAAAAAAAAAAATTTTTTTGAATATTTTTCTTTTGCTGAAGACTACCCTTAATTTGTACAATTTAATTGAAAAAAATTGCATTACTTTTAATGTAGTAAATACTATAATTTTTTCATGGAAATGTTTTTTTTTTTTTAAAAACCACAGTATGCAATTCCTGTTTTTCCCCACCTTAGGTGAACTAATTGCTCAATCATGTAAGCTTTGATAATGAATTATTAGTTTAAGATATTGGGGCTCAACGTAAATTAACAGTGTTAGTTCTTAAGTGATCTCTTTTCCCCATACAAATATTTGTTTTTGTAACATTTTAAACATTGAATAAATGGTCCGAGATATACTAAAAAAGAAAGTTACTTTTTACTATATTTCATTGGTCGTATATTGCTTATCACATAGATCTTGCGGAGGAAAAAAACATTATTTTTTGTTACTTTTTATTGAAGTAATGCTTTTACTTTCATAATTTACTAGAACCAGAAAAATATTACTTCTTGTTGCCTCTAATGTCATAAAGTAATGAGTTTCTAGGAGAAAGCATTGAGTTTTATAGAGATTCTAGATTATTTTATTACACTTAAGGTAAATTAAATACTTTAATAGAATGAACATTTTTGATTTTTTTAAAAATATTCGCTTATAAAAATTGGCAATCCAAAAACTAATTCATTGATAGAACGCTAGGAAAACATTCGTTTGTGGAAATGCACAAGTAAACACATAAAATTAACCAATCTTAATTAAAACTCTTATAATATTAAATATTATTTTCTATTCATATCGTACTTGATACCGGAAAACGTACAGTATCCGTACCATATCCGAAAGCAAATGTGCAAATTCTATGAAAATGTCCGTTCTCATCAATCATTTCTCCATAATTATTTGCAAATCTGCCAAATAAATATATGTTTTGAATATAGCTATAGTTTTGCTATAGTTCAACATCATTAAATTGAAATTTTATTAAAAAAATATGTAGAGTATTAGCCCTTTTTTTATTAATTTATTTTCTCTTTATCATCTTCAATGCAAGGCGATAAGCAGAATTAAAATTTTCTCAATGTTTAAAGTAATTAGAATTCATTTTCAACATATTTTACAATAAATAATGAACTGTTGTTAATAATGACAATAAATAATGACTATAATGAACAATAACGTTTTCTTATTAACTACTGTTTAAAGCGTATTATTTAAAGAAAATCTCATAAATAATATTGTCTAATAATTATCCACAAATACATTCACGCTAAAAAAAAAAAAGAATTTGCAGCAAGTAAGTCATACTGAAGAAAAAAATTGATACAGTCAAGAGACATTCAAAATCCTTTTCCATGTTTCGTTTTTTACTTCGGAATATTTCGAGTTCTTATAATTTTTTTTTTTAATACCAACATAATATATGACGAATATATGCCCTTTTCGATGATAAAGAGAGAGCAGCCATAGATAACAGCCTAAAAACAACCCATAGATAAGTTAATATTGTAAACACTAGCTAGTGTTTGTGGCTGCAGGATTTATCATATATATCTTACAGTAAACGTTTATTCATTTTAAATTTATATTGAGGCACAGAATGGACTATATAACTTATGTGGCTGAATAAAATGGAAATATATTTTGCTTTTTATGATTCATAACAAGATTCACTAAACATATTACAAATTTCTCTATGCTTACAAGTACGAGTATAGAATAAAATTATATGAAAAAAGCTAAATATCTTAAAATATGAAGCACTAAAATAAAAAGTAGCAGTGAAATCAAAATGACACCCAAGCATTCTTTTCTTCAATAAAAAAAAAAAGCTTTTAAAATTTTTTTTAGACAAAATTTTTAGATTTAAAAAAAAATTTTTTTTTTTTTAGATAATAATAAATAAATAAATAACTTTGGAGAAAAAATGGTGCGAAAACAATATTAATTAAAGATTGCAACAATGAAAAGTTTTTTTTATCAAAACTACAGAATATTCAATAAAGTGATTTCATTAATTAAAATATTATTATCTAAAAATTCATTAATTTATTGCAGTCATAGAATTCATTTCTAATACAATTTAAGATTGATAAAAAAATTGCTTAAAAGGGTTATAACGGCAAAAAAAAGCGATAATTAATTATAGTGTAAACAAAATTGTAATCGATAATGTTATTTCTTTATTGCATTATTATTGCTTTATTGCTTTCATGCATTTATGTATATTCATATTTTTATAATTAAAATTATTTTTAACTAAAATATGCTGGCAAACAGCCTTATCAATGAAATAAACCGAGCTGGACTCAGTGAAAACTGAAATAGCTGTCAAAACAATGAAAAAAAAAACAATTGAACAATGAAACAAATTGAACATTAAAAAAAAATCTGAAAATAACAATAATAAACTTTTTAACAATGAAAATAACAATAACAAACTTTTTTAAACAATGAAATAACAATAACAAACTTTTTTAAACAATGAAAATAACAATAACACACTTTTTAAACAATGGAAAAAAATAAAAACGAAAAAGATGAAAAAGAATCTTAACAACAAAAAGAAAGCATGAAAAACAATAAAGTAAGAATAAAAAACAACTTTGTTAAACAATGAAAAAAAAAAAAAAAAACTCGTTTTGTCAAATTGGTAATATTTTATACTAAGTAGCAATATTGCTTCGTAAATATCGTAGCATTAGACTATATTCCAGCAAAACCGCTATTCAAAAGGTTTTCAAGTAGCCATAAAAAAATAGAAAAGTAGTGCAGGTTTAAATCAATTCACCCTTGGAAAAGATAAAAAACCAATCTTACATGCATAAAATAGCTTTATTCGTGATTTACTCGTAATACTTCTCAATAGTCACATATGTATGTATCCTTATTGGCTTGTTAGTTTACTTAGCATGTTATTTATTTTTTTTTTATTTTTTAGCACATGAAATTGTTATCAATATAAAAAGAAACAAAATAAAATGTAGCCACAATTTGATTAGCTTTGTTCATATTAAAAAAATTAATCTCTGAAATGAATTTATAACTAAAATCTGAAAATGTAAACAAAGCGTTAAAGAAGGATAAAAAGTTTTTTTTTTTTTTTTTTTTTTTTTTCAGATTTCGAAATGTATTAGCGCATTAATTCGTAAAGTGAGCATTTGAAATATATTTTAATATACAAATATTACTAACATACCAGTATTACATTTTATTTTCATTATTAAAATTTTCATGCTTTTGCATTTGTCTGTTTATGCCGTTTCAAAACACTGTATATAGTTTGTGTATATAAAAATGCTATTAGATATACTCTATTTTAATGAAAATTTCTTCAATTTTTTTAATTGCTGCATTACTTGATAATATAATAAATGACAGCTACAGTGGCGAATATGTATCGCTGTTTATGTGAATTTTTTGGTACTGAGAGGTAAAAAATATGTGTGTTTGCCACCACTAACAAGCAATGAAAAAACTAAAAATTGTTTGAGGTAATATTAAATATTTCATGTGAGCCTGCATTTCTACACGTAAAAAGCTAATTGTATTCAATATAGAGGAATTTTTCAATAAAATATCTCTCTAACAATTTATATATTTTCCCACTAAGAAAAATTTTAATTAAGCAAATCTAAACACAAACTCGCGTATTTTTTCAATGTCCTTAAACAGAGTTACAATAAAAATATTTTGTAGTAATATTAAATTACATAAGGGCCTGATGGCCAAGCGACTAGCGTCGGTGCCACAGGTTTCGGGTTCGAGACCCGGTGGTCCCATTGTTATTTGTAGGGGTTCGGAATCCATTTTAAAATTACCACTCTTATATGATTGTAGAGCGTGGGGCTGACAATTCTATCCAGTAAAAAGAAAACATCTCCCATTTCTGAATCTGCCAGAAGGCAGATGGCCATGGTTCAATATGGACTGTAGTGTCGGGGAGTTAGTTAGTTTTATTAAATTAAATTATATGCTATTATAATTATATACAATAAAAAATATTTTTAAAAATAAAATTAAATAATAATAAATTCATATTGATTAGATATTCATATTGAACATGTTTTTATATGAGTTCAAATTGCAGTGAAAACATTGTCATCCTTACTTATCCCCCTCCCCCTAACATGTTTCTAAACATAAAAACTCCAGACAACTCTATTTAAAAACTTATCACACACCAACCTTACAGGAGAGAGAGACGTAAACAATGTTTGCATGGTGTTTACACGGGCTATTACAAAAGGGTCATAACGCAGGATTTCCAATCGATTCTGCTCAAATAGCTTCCAACCCCTGGTAATAAGAAACTGCTGAAAAGTTAATAACGCCGCTGCAGCAGCACTGGTGGTTGAAAAAGAAGAAGAATGGGGCTCTAATTAGATTTCAGTCGAGTTTGTCCCCCCAATTATGGCCTCCGCATTCTCCCAACTTAATTTGATCACGGTTAACGCGCAGGTGAGAGCGCTTGTAGAGGAACTGATTAGCCATATCTAATTAGAAATTGATAATTTTCCAGCTAATTAGCCATTCATTTAATTGGGTTATTGTTTTTGAACACTTTGGGATAAGCATAACTCTAAATTTCCGAATAAATAAAAACAGGAATATAAAGTTTTGGGCTTGAATTTGTGTAAACAAATACGTAATTTAATCATTCTTCTTTTTTTCTCTCTCTCTTTACCCCGTAAAGCATTCTTTGAATTAAATGGAAACGTTCCGGAAAATTAGTTAAATGTTTCTATAAAAAAATTAAAATATAATATTTAGTGACAAATCAAATTTATTGACGAAAATCATTATATATTAATTATTTTAATAATTTAATATAGGGAAATCCCTATTTTAAAGAGTTATTTCAAATTGTTTAACAACTGTTTTAACGCTTGCAAATTTATTAATTGAATAATTGAAATTTAAATAATTGTCATTACCTTATATTAAATGCTATTATAAAAATTACATGTAATGTTATTGGAAATAAATAAATAAATTATATTGTCTTAAAAATATTGGGATTATTAAAATAATCCATTATCTATTATTTGAACCCGTATCATAAATAAATGCTGCATCCATTATCAGAATATTTGCATACGCAATATTAACATATATTTACAAAACAAATTTCATTTAAAAATAATATATAAAAATTAAATGATAGCATATGTGATGCTGATCCATTTAACTATCTAGTCAAATATAAGCAACTGGCAAATTAGATAAGAAAATGCCTTATTTCTGAAAATAATTTAAATTTAATCAATATCATACTAATTTTGTAAATGTTGTTAAAAAAATGCCAGTGAAGTTTAAAAGTCGGAATTCAGAAAAGTTCAATTATTAACATTTCAAATATTAATATCCGAATAAACATTGGTATATAAATATATAATTTAAATATTCATATCTGAATATTTATAACTCTGAGTAGTAAAATTACGTTTCAAAATACTCGTATTTAAATGCATCTATCTCGTATGGACCTATAATACATTGATTAATTATGGAAATTTTAATTTATTAGCAAATTTTTAAGAAATGATTAGTTAGTTTATGACTTCTATGTACCAGATACAAAATAAAATGAATTCCAAAAAACAGAAATGGAACTTCTATAACTTACAGTTTTTAAATTATAAGAAACATTGATTTATTGTAAAAACATTCAACTTTGTATGTTACATTCATTTGGCTTGGTTAGATTTTCATTTCATTTTGTGAACACTTTAGGCTAATTTGAGCGGGACCTACAGTTTAACGTGGATTCCGAACCCCTCACAAAGATCCATCCACTGTCAGGATTCGAACCTAAAAAACCTGTGACACCAAAAGCCAGAGTGATAGCCAATTGGCCATCAGGAAGCACCTGTGTACAATGCCAATAGATGCCAACAAATAAATTTCCACTCTACTGAAGGGTGCAAGCGATGATATTTCTTAACTGATATAATAATATGAAATGGTTGACTAATTACGGAATATTTGCAATAGTTGTTAAGCTGAATAAAATATTATAATGCCTACATATTAACACCTCCAGCTATTCAAACATTTTGCGTTTCCAGAAGTTCCTTACCCTTCAGCAATGATTCCAGTAAAAATATATTGGATACAGGTGCTAATATTTCTAAAGCGACTTCATTTCAGCAAAGTGCATTTATGAACATATATTGGCATTGTACATCGGTTCTTGCTAATATCTTTGTCTAATATCAACTCTGAAAATCTGGAAAATTCTTATTCAGATTATTAACTATTCGCCAGGACACGAACCTGAAACCTGTGGTACCAAAGGCCAGAGATCTAGCCAATTGATGTTAGATTGAAAGATTATTTAGCAAGTGAGACAACGTATACAATATTTAATCCTTGCACAGAAAGTATTTAGTAATGACTTCCTCGTCATTTAAAAAAAAAATATATATATCTATAATAAATTATAGTTTACAAAAACTAAAAAACAAGCTTTTAATAATAAGAATAAAATAACTGACAGAGAAAATGAATGTCACTGTTCTAAAAGCGTCGGGTGCTCGATATCAATCGTTATAATTTTTCACTAGTTTCATTCCGAAATGCAGAGTTAGTTTAAAAATGTCATTCAAAGCACCCCACGCTTTTAGAGCAGTGACATTAATTTTCTAGACAGTCATTTTATTCTTATTTTAACAATTATTTTTACTTTTTAGTTTGATTAACTCTAAAAGCGGTTTTTTTTTTTTTAGTTTTTTTTAAACTATAATTTATTTTTTACTTTTTAGTTTGATTAATTCTAAAAGTGTGCTTTTTTAGTGTTTTTAAACTATAATATTTAAATGAGGTCTACATGGGTTAAACTGCTCTTCATAAGTTAAAAAATAAAATCCCTAATCCTGGCGATCCTAATCATGATGAGATAATAAACTTATCAAAATATTTTAGTGTCGTCGGTCCTTAATAAGTCTACAACGTTTAAATTAAATCTGATCGCTTAAACTAGGGCAAAATCGAACCCAAGAGTCAGTTATAAACAAACATACAGGTGAAACTAATAAAAGAGTATTAAAAAAGCAAATGAACATTATACTATATCTATTATACGCATATTCCAACTATATCCGAGAGACATTTTGTGGTCACACTAAAACAAGCGCCCTTTGCAAAAAAGCCCATAACGCTCTAAAGGTCCCTTCATGTTTCCGTCATCCCCTATATACACAAACGTCCCTTTCCATAACTGTCTGGGGCGAAATGCGCGAATGAGTTCGAAAAAGGGTGTAGAAAAAAGATTAAAGGGGATTGCGAAAGGGGTGTTGAGGGGTAGGGGGTCTGGAAAGGACGAAAAGTAGATATTAATTCAGCACGTATGCAAAAAGCATCCGTCAATGTGTGGGCGGGTAGAAAATTGGTTGTGGCACGCACGGCAGCCCCTGTTTTGGGGAAGGGCGTATGAAATTGCGAACACACGGGTCCTGGTGAGATCCGGAAAGGGTTTGCGAAATGTATATTAAGTGTGAAAGGTTGTCCCGTGGCGTTTTCTTCTGCCGGATTTGCAAATCCTGGATTCGGAAGGGGGGGGATATTTGTGATGTGGCATTTGGTAGGCAGGAAAGGTTTTTCAGTGCTTAAAGAAAATGCGCTTAGATTTTATCATTATACGTATAAATAAAATTATTAATAAAAAAACCTGAAATAATTTACGAATTTAAATTTATTGTGAACATGTTTTTTATCACTTATTTCATCAAAGAAACTTTAATTTATAATGTTCACTGTGATGGTTAAACTGAGTTAGTTAAAGGTACTTTCATAAACATAGCTAACCCTTAGACAATGCTTTGTAAAAATTGAAATAGTAACCTGTTTAAATTTTGAAAGCCAGACAATTGAAAACCCTTCAAAAAGTCGAACACCCTATGGACAAGTAGTGGCTAGCATTCTGGCCTTTGGTATCAAAGGTTTCAGGTTCATATCCCGGCTGTGGTATGAATTTTTGTGTGTGGTTTGAAATCCACTTTAAACTGTAGATCCCTATATAATAAACAAAAATCCTTCCTGTCCAAAAAATGACCGTAGAGCAAGGAACAAAGCTAAAAACAGTTAACTAGTTCGACCAGTGAACAGGACTTGAATCAAAGACTGTATTTATGGACCAGTCCACTGGCCTGATTTATAAACTATTATTCAAATTCTGCAATTTATAAAGTAGAATTGATTTTAAAATATATAAAGTTACATAGACATTGAAAATTAAACTGCATTATAAAAATGCATTATGAGAATAATGTTATGGTATTGCATTATAAATGTTTCTAAATTGATTCTGTTAGATTAAATGATGATTCAATTTCCTAGCAGCATTTAGAAACATTTTCGCAATCAGGCTTTCATAATAAAAATACTATATTCATATATATTAATTCATTGAGTACAGTGTAATAATTATATTAATTAAATAAACATAAAAATAATAATTATATTAAATATTAGCTAAGCTGTAATTTGCCATTTGTTGCTGTTTAATTTCGTTTAACGATTAAATAACCTTTTTTCATTAATTAGATAATAAATTAATGAAGCCTACAATGTTTAAATAAGATTATATAGGTTAATTTATTTAATGCAATAGGCTATAATTTTCTTATTAATTTTAATGCCATAAGAATTAAATTCTCATTTTCGTAAAAAGAACAGTTAAAAGGGAAAGATTAACATTTTGTTGTTTTTTGCTTTTTTACGTTTCGGTTTTATCGATTAATTAAAAAAAATTTTTAAGTATTTTCTAGCATGACATGTTAGAATTATTTTTAGAAATAAAGCAAAAAAAATTTCTGTTTGTATTTTTATGAGTTTAAATATAAATAGCTTATTAAGTCGAAATGCTCGGAAATATTTATACTTATTGTTCATAATATTCAGACTGTTTTTATAAAGAATTGAATTTCTATATCACAGTCAATAAAAAATAATAATTTCATAAATTATTAGTTTTTGCATACAGTATTAAAATATATATATAAATATTTACAATCATTTTACTTCTATTTCATACAAGTTTTTTTTTAACTGTATTATTGTAGATCATCTATATTCAACTCAAAAAACAGCATATTAAATGATAATCGCAAGTTGGTAAAATTAAGTAATAAAACACAACGTTGATGTTTACAACAGCGAAGATTTTGACGTAACAAAAAATTACAAGGCATAAATAATTATATTTTATTTTCCCTACATGTTCACACATGTGTGTCTTTTTTCATCATTAACAACTTCATTATTAATTACGAAGCCTATTGCATACAGACTCTGAAAGATAATAAGTTAAAATCATTAAGAAAGACCTCTAAGTTGTAACTGCATTGTATATTGCTATGGTATGATAGAAAACTTTAAAAATTTTCACCAAGACGCTTGCAAATGCTGCCCACACACCCAGAAGAATAGCCTCTTTTATGAAAGCAACGACACTAACGCATACTGCCATTGGGAAGCGAATACTTTTTTTTTTTATTCACAGGCTAGCTTGCATGCATCCCCACTCAGACCATTAGTACATACATTTCACAGATTTCTTATTACATAGCGCATATGACATGCAATGAGTATGGAATACCGAAAGCACGATGTAATGAAAGCGCTAAATTAATACATCTAAATAATATTGGAAACAAAACATTAAAAAAAATACCTCTTCGATTCTCCATTTATTGGTTGTTGATTGTTGTTGAATGATCATGGGCTTGTTTTTATTTATGCAAATCACTAACAATGAAGGGATAAATTGCCTTCCGGGAGGATTTTAAGAACAAGTGTACCGAATTTGCCGTATACGAAAAAACTTCCACTAGGCAGCCTGACTATCGATTCGAGACGCTTTAACACACACTTCATCGAGTCTTCTAGTTTCTGAAAGCAGTGACAGCAACAGACGTCATAAGCAGATTCAAATCTGAGCCCTACATACCAACTCGCACTTTATCACTGACAGCAATTCAATCTAGATTTCTCATTCAGCATATTAAAAACATATAAACAATGAACTATTTCATATCCCTATTTATGTGATTTTCTTCTAGTCAAAGTTTTCCGTTATATCCAACCTCACATGTGAATATAAGTACACACACTCGCATAAGGCCAGCCCGAATCCCGACCCTCAACTCCTGAACACCCTTCGGAAGTCGGAACTCCCCGCGAAAAAGTACTGATTGAATTACTCCTCCCCAAATCAGGATTACGATGTTGAGGAGGATGTTCTAACACGATTGGGAATACGATAAAAAAATATACACAAAAAAATCCGATGTGTGTGGTGAATTGTGGTGATTTTTTTTTTCTTCCACCCCCTCGTCCTTTTGTTGGACATGTTGATGCACAATTTCTGTTATCGGATTTGACGTGGGGGCCCACGTTTAGCTGGACGGCATGGGGTGGTGGATATAGTGTCACACGACGCAAATGATGTTATTCTATTTAAACTGGAAGCTAATGGGGTCAAGGTTGAGAGATTTTTTTATTCGTTTTATCATCATTGAAATCGATTGAGTTTCATTCGAGTAATATTGGAGCACATTAATATCAGTTTCTTTTGATTCAGAAATATTTGATTTAGTCAAATGTAAGGAATGTAAATCAATATGTAAAGAAAGTTGTGTTCTTTTTTTTATTAAGGGTAATTTTAAGATATGATGGACTTAATTTCTGACTATCTATGGTAAATCAGGGAATTCTGTACAATAAAATTAAGCACAATAGACAGAAGTGTCATTCAAGACCCATTCAACAGCCTGGAAGTGGTCTGTATTTAAAGAAGGTTCTTTTTCAATTCCTATTATTAGTTCACACTCTCCCTATATATATATATATATATATAACAATCGTTAATAAAATATTTTTTAATCATTCACTCAAGTTCAAATACATTTTTTGAACTTGTAGTGGATGACACTGGATGTTAATACAGTTTTTTCAAATATTAATTGATTAATACATTTAATTAATCTGTCACTTAATATTGTGATTCTGTTATATGTATATACATATTTATATTAATTGTAATTATTTAATAAAAAAGTAACTAAAATAAAATTTTTCTTTGTTGACCTAAGTAGGAATTGGCTTTAAAATTTTTTTGTATTACTTTTTAGTGTATAGGAAATGAATTTTCCATTATCAGCTGCTTAGAGACAAACAAACAATAACCGCTTTAGAGTATTGTCAGCAACTGAATCGCATAGAAGAATTTTTACAAGAAAAATGTAGCTCGCTAATAAATCGGAAATGAATGATCTCCACGAAGTCCACACTTCAAGAGTAACTAAAAGTTTAGTAGAAGAACTTAGTTGGTAAATGATGCTTCATCCGTCCCCCTATTTTCCCAATCTTGCTCTAACAGATTACCAACTTTTTAAATGCTTACAGAATCATTTTATATTATTTGTTGACTTCCAGAAAAGAGGATTCTGACAAAAGGCAAAGTAAAACCCAAATGATATTAAAAAAAAAGGCATTGAAACACTGATTGATTTGGTTTGTCGCTCTGCGGTTATTTTTTTCACACTTTAGGCTAATTAGACCGGGGCCTACAGTTTAACGCTGATTCCGAACCACTAACAAACATCCATGTCTCGCCAAGATTCTCATCTGAAGCTTGTGGTACTAAAGACCAGAGCGCTAGTCAGTTGGCCAATCAGGCCGCTGAAACATTTATGGGAAGATGTCATCGAAAAATATGTATCTACGTACGTGATTAAATAAATATATATTTGGAAAAAGTTTTAATTTCATAATTCATTTCAGTACAAAATACAGCATAATAATCTCATGCCATTCTATGTAACTCAAGAAACCTGACACGTATAAGCAAACCTCAAAATCTCACGTTATAAAATATGGATATATCAACACTTCCGTTTCACTGTTTATCATTGTGTTTTTGTATTGTGCCAATTTCACGTATAAATATGTAATGAAATCAATAGATAAGCATCAGCCAACAGCAACCATTTGTAGATCCAAAATTCATTTATATCATAGAAGATTTGAAGTAAATCGTATCCAAAACTGAGATGCAATTATTGAAATGAACCTCACTAACATTGTGTTATGCATAAAGTATAAAAGTAAACAATCTTAAGGAACTAAATACAAAACTTATCCTGGTGGAAGGAGTATTTTATTAAGATTTTAGATGTGTTTAAAAGATTTTTTTTTAGATATGTGGGTGCTTATTTTAATTTAATTAACTAAACAGTTAAAAAAAAATTATGAGATTTATTACACACATTTTTAATGCGTCATAACCACTTTGGATTACTTAATATTTTCCATCGATGCAGTTATGATAAATCACTTTTAGAATGATGCTTCGTACAATTTTTTTTCTACAAATTTCCGTAAAATTAAATATTTTTAAAAAGCTATAATAAATATTTGTTCCTACTAATAAAGTTCTCTTCTAATTTACAATAGTTCTACACATTAATCTAGTTCTCTTCTAATTTATAATAAAACAAATTCAACAGTAAAATAGAATATTTGGAAAAAAAAAAACTCCACCTCGGAAAAAAAAAAATATTGCCAAAACAACGTCAAAACCGTTTTGCCTCTCCATCCCCAAAACAAAAACCCGAATTGACCTCTCTACCCATCCCTATTTTCATCTTCCTAACCCTCTTTGTCTTTCGTCTGTCACCACCGGAACTACTTGCCCTCCGCAAATCTGGCAGGATTTTTGCATTTTTGGTGGCAACAAGGGGTCGGGCCGAAATCCGGATGGAAATGTGTTATTACGGTGCTTGTGGGTTCTGGTTGAATTTGAATTTGATACGACAGTGTCACACAAATTTCCACATTGCTTGTCATGTGCTTATGCTTTGGGTTTGAAGAATTGCATGGGCGCCTATCTGCCTTTCTTTTTTAGGTGTGCACTGACGGTTCTTGTATTTTTTAACTTACTCCTTTGAATCGTCTGCATATAAGTGAGGGGGATTGGTGGGGCTTTGTACGTCGCCACCGAGGGATTGAGTAGGTCTGTGTAGGGCTGAATGAAAGGGGACAGTTTATTGAAATGTTTCATGGGATTTTGTTGGGGGCTTTCATTGCTTCGAAAAGTAAATCATTACTCATTTTTCGGCGGACCTGAAAACAGGAAGGTTTGTCAGAAGAATATAAAGACTGTCGTGTTATATTTTGAGTTTGAAAAGTATTATAATATTTATTTGATAGTTTTTGTTTTCGCAGGTAGTTTTAATGATTTATAACTGATGAATCTCTATAGACTATATTTCATTTATTTGTAAGCGAAACCAATTTATTATGAATTAGGTCATTAAGAGGTATTTAAAAATAAAATATTCGTTTTTCATTTTTGCAATGAGTAAAATAGATTTCAAAAAAATTAAGTAAGTATTAATGATTGAGTGCTTTGTAAAAAAATATGTTTGGAAGTTTAAATTTTAATACAATACAAGGGAAGATATTGTAAAATGTAAATAATATTTTAGTTATTGTTGAGTAGATTTTCGGAAAGGACATCCGATATATCAAATACAATATAAACCTATAAAATAATGTTAAGATAATGTTCGTATAAATCAGTTCTCTTAAAGTACTATATCGAGTTTGCGATAATATAATCAAGTATAAATTCATTTTATACTAAAGTATATAATACATTTTAAAATATTTTCAAAACGAGTATCACAGAAAAAATTTAGACAACAGAATGGGCATTTATGTACTCTTTACTGGAGGGCCAGAAAAAACATATTCTGATCACATGGACCTTTATTATGCTGGTTCTAGCTTTTTAAATTTTTATCCTTAGAACATTTAACTTTTCGTTTTAAGGTCGTTTTTTAAAGTTAAGAATGTCTGGTCTTTTCCTTTGTATTTTTGATTTATATGTTCTTTTGTTTCTACGGCAAAATTGGTAAGGATTGAGTTCCCATAAAGCCATAGATAACAACATATATTAAAAACCTAATTTTAAAAGACTCTAAAAGCCTATTGTATTAACATTTTTAGATGAGATTAAATTCTTTTAACGATATAAGCAGTTATAAAATTTTCAATATTTATAAAATGCAAACAGGCACAACTACTTGCTCTTCTAATCTGGAAGCTAAATCTAGCTATGCAGCTTAAAGAAATCAATGAAAATTAAAAAAATTTTTTATTAACTTATTTATTTTCAGATTGATTAAATGATTATATTAAAAGAAATCAAGTAAGGTAACAAAGATTTCTGCAAAGTATTTCCTCCCTGGCTCAAGAATTGGGAAATTCCTCCTGGAATATGGTAGATTTCCCCCAAAATTTTGATTTGGAAATCCATCATATTATTCATCATAATATAACTTATTTCTCTTCTTATGAATAAAAAAGGTATGATGAGTGAATTTTAGGTAACTTTTTTTCTTTTATTTATTATTTGAGCGTAATTATCTCATTTTGTATATTAAGTATTAAGTATTTAATTAAAAAAATTTTCACCCTTTTTCTTCATTTCTACATATTTATATTGAATTTTATATTTACAATAATTATGATTCGCATACAATTATTACAGAGTGTTTTTTTTTTTTTTTTTGATGATGATGAAAACTAATTCCTTTTTCTTGTGGATTAATTTATAGCTCTGATTAATGTCAAATGTAAGGAAAAAATATAATTCTATAATATATTTAATCCCGTCCAGAACAAAAAATATTTTGCATTCTATAGAACATTAATTCACTGTAAAAAGCTTAATAGTCATTTATGATAAGGGAGAAAAACATTAATATTATTATGCAAATATTTAAAGTTTGCTTAAATATATAGAATATTTAGTTTTTATATATATCTATAATGAAGGATAATACATGAAAATGTAATTGCACATATTAATTGGAAAATTATATATAAAAGCTTGATATAAATAATGGCTGATGATATTTTAATTCAATTAAATTGATGTGTTTAAAGTCATATTTTTACCAGCTCATATATGCAATTTCAAACTATAATAACATAATTATATAACATATAAAATTATAATCTAACCGATATTTATTTTTATTAAAAAAAGTTATATGTTTAATAAAACTGAGAATAATGTTTCGATTTGCTTAAAATGTAATCATAAATAAGATTATAAATGAATGTTTATACATATATTACTTATAGAGGACAGAAAAATGTTATTGTAAAGAATGTAGTCGATAGTCATTATCAGGAAGCACCTTGGGCGAGATGGCTACTGCAATATAACTATCAATGGAAAATAAAAAAGTAATGCTTCTGGAAAAATCACAGCTCACACAATATATTAAAGAAAACGCCGAAAACTTCTACGCAGATATCATATTGTTAACTCCGTCATATACTCGTTTTTCAAAGAAGTACATCAGCAATGTGAATTAAAATCTCGTTCGATTGGCGTTACTAAACATATATATTATTTAAAATAAAGATAATTTTTATAATTTAAAGATAATTTTTGTCATGAAAATAGGGCACTTTTAACAATTTAAGAATTGAAATTTATTTTATATTGTGGAATTATGCACAATTTGCCATATTATTGATAATTTGCGTAATAAGAAATAATAAATCTATTTTCAAAAACAATGAACAAGACTATAAACAATTAACAAAGATTAATGATTTTCTTCTTTTAAGAAAGTTATTAATCTTTGAATTGTTTATAGTTTTTCTGGACTTCCAATATGAGGTAATATAAAACAAACTTTGAAGAAAATTGAATTTTTTGAATCGATAATTGCTTCCACAAAAAATTAATTGTTTTGATCAACATTATTTCGTTATGAAATTGAACTAAATGTACAAAAAAAAAAGTAACACATTATAAAAGGTATGAATAAACCAATAATTAATATACATAATAGCGTATATTGAATTTAGTTTCTAGCAAAAAAAGAGAAACTGGAAAGTGGAGTTGAGTACCTAACGCACTGAGTGCATATCTGCTCAGAATCAAATAATAGTATCATAGAATTGGCAGAAAATAGAAAAAAAAAAAATATAAGGGTACTAGCAAAACGAATTTATTAGTTAATAATTGTTATTCAGCAATTGACACTCAATAACGCATTAGCTTTCTATAATCAGCATCTTAATTTTAAAATAAAGAAATTAAAATTTAGATTTGCATATAAAAAAATTAAACTTAAAATGGGACACAATATAAAATTTAAATAATTAATAATTTTTGAACAAAAGAAAATTCAAATACAATAAAATATTAAATAAATTCACATCTAACTTGAACAGAAAAATAACCGTCAAATCAGTTTTTTTTTTTTTTTCTAAAAAAGAGTGAAAAAGTCATAAGCGTGTCATCTTTAAAATTTTATTATTGCAACTCCAAAAACTTGCAACACATTTACAAACTCATCTCCGATTTGATTATTACTTCCAAAAAGAAAAAAGAAAATCACTTTTCCATGATCAACATCATTTAACCTCATTCTGCAAAACGAAATCGAGAGTTAGGTAGATTAACTGACTAAGAGAGCATGTCACACACTTTTAAGCACCCAAATCATTGCCATTGAGGCGATTCGAAAACGGCACTTCAACCCATTACGCCCCTCTGCCAAAGGGGCTCCTTCCTCTGGCATTAGCGTCAAGTGCCTCACCGTGACAGCCCCAGGATCCATAGATGAGGCGTCGAGGCGTCCTCTTTCGTTGGCCCGACAGTTGGAAAATTCGTCAATGTTTTGACACGGAGCCTTTTTGGGACGAGATCTCTTTTAGCAGGAAGCACTTCATGTGTTGTTCTTATTGGTGTGCAAAGGGGAGAGTGGTTTTTATGCCAAGTGTGAATTTTAAGATCGTCCTTCGCTCTCAAATGAAGAGGCTGTCACTTTGTTTGCGAATTAGAGATGCGAACATTAAATGGAGTAATGGATGGGTAGTTTAAAATGGGACCTTAATGTATGTCTACTTTGTTTATTTTAAAACATAATGAATGGGTGACAAAAGTGATCGGGAAATAAGTTTATTCAAAATTGATTTTTACCGTTAAAACTACACTTGTGCCTCAGTGCTGGGGTACTAATTCACTTATCGTTGCTCAAGTCTTTGCCAAGTTGTCATGCGTATAAGACAGAGCTCAGATTCGATTCCACTGGTGATGATCGTTGCAGTCACAGCTTTGGTAACGACGAGGCTCGATAGAAATGTAACAAAGTAAGCAAAGCGTTTTTCATTTATAGTCAAGAGACCTGGTGAAAGTTTTCTAATTTTTTAGTTTTACAAGAAGCTAATGCGTGTAGCTATTGATAAAAACCCTTTCGACAGAGAATGTCTTAACGTAATTAACATGTGAAACTAGAAGACTACTGATGGTCAACAGAAAAAAAATAGAAATCTATCACACCTAATGTAGAGAGCTTACGCCATTGCTTTGAGAAACGAATAAATATTGGGTAATTGTGACAGAGCATTTCTTAAACACTTGAAGTTTTTGAATGGAATTTCTCAGATTTTATAAATAATTCATTCCAAAGGCCATACCTGATACAATAGGCAGTTATCCATAAGTAATCTCGGAAGGTGTTATCCGCTCCTTCCTTATAAGGCATAAGGATCGATGTTTTTTATTGAAATAGTGTTCTCTGTTAAAACTGATAAGATTATAAGGCTGAATGCAAGTAGTTATGTTCAAAAACGAATGTTCAACCTTCAATCTAAACCCGTCAACTTTCAATTTGTTTTTCAAAATTTTGTTAAAAAACAAAAAAAAATAATTCAACCCAAAAAAAACCATATTTATCTAAAAATAAAAATACATAAATAGACAATGTTTGTTGTGTATGGTTTCTTCTTTCATCAAAATCTTGACTTTTTAAATTTTTTGTTTCATAAATTCTTTAATATATGCATACAATAGTCAAAAGAAAACTAACAAGGAATAAACTAGAAAGGTGATCAGTTTGCATAACAAAAGCCTCAACACTATTCTTTTCACTTAAATTATCATGTACTTCACAAAAACACAATCAAACTATACAACAAATCCATAACAGCAATCCAGTTTATAAAAAATTCTGAAGTGCCTCAAAAAGAGTAAAGAAAGAAAGTAATTGTCCAGAAATAAAGTGAGCATAATCTTCAGCAGCGAAATTAAAAATTATTAGATTTAGATAAATATCAAAAAGGTGAACTGCTAGAACTACATCGGCAAATAAGAAAGAGAACACATTTATACAAAATGTATCGTAGGTTTCGGTCTAATATGACAGTAGACAGACGGCCTTGGCCCACCATGGGAATGTTACGCCAATGAAGAAGAAGAAATAACATGATAGTGTATGAAATAATAATTGCAGATGAGGGATTGGGAGAATAAAACAAGACATATGTAAAAGAAATTATATGTTTATCAAATTAGTTCAGAACTTTTCATTTCATTAGAATAATTAAGCCAAACTACGTAGTTCTAATATATTTTATATTACTGTAGGTAATCATGGGGAAAAACAATAAAAGGATAAACATACATATATAATTTATTTCAATTGAAGAAACGTTTCTGAAGAAGTTTATGAAACTCTTACATATTCATTTGAACTATCTGAAATTGTAAGACAACAAGTGTAAGTAAATAAAGACAACAAAGTTAATTTAAATATTTTTATTACTGGCAATTTCTTTTTATATGTGGAGAAAATTATTATTATTATTTTGGTTTGTGAATATAAGAATAAATTTATCTCTTATGGGAATTTTAAAATCAAATTATTTTTAAATACTTTTTTTCATTCTAAATGCAGCTAAATAATCATAGCAATGATTTTAACATTTTGCACAATTTATACTTTTTCTGTTCCATAGCAAATTAAAGTTCACATTCCAAATAAAGAGAATTAAATTAAATATTTCCAAAAGCTATTTGAAAATGCATATAAAATAAAAGGTCTGCTGTAGTTCAAAAATTCAAAAAATAAACTTTATACTTTTATTATAAAATTTGTTCACATTTATTAAACATTTTGCCATATAGATCATATAACCACAAATCGCAATGATTAACGACATTCAATTGAATTATGTTTATAAAAATTTATAAAATATCACTGATCAGTAAATTAAAATTAAATATATAAGCAGAAATCTTAAATACAATCATTACAAAGCGATGTATGAATTATTATTTTTTTATTATAAGTGCAATTACAATTTTGATTACTAAGCTATTAGACATTATTTAAATATTGCGATTTTACAGCAGCACCATATAACCTGTAGGAGTAATTTTCTTCCCCAAAAAATAAAAGATATAGTATAATCTGCAAGATATTATCTCCTATTTCTTCACTAATCAACTCATAGCATAAAGTAAAC
Organism: Caerostris extrusa; assembly: GCA_021605095.1. NCBI lineage: Eukaryota > Metazoa > Arthropoda > Arachnida > Araneae > Araneidae > Caerostris > Caerostris extrusa. The sequence continues at coordinate 111,936 of BPLR01000229.1, forward strand.
AAAACATTTTCCAGTTAATAAAATTTTGGATGCTTTAAGACAGTAGATATTGAAAAAGAACACATGCTTTTCAGAATTTTGGTGAAAACAAGAGTATAGATATTTTTCCGATGATTTGCTATCTTCATATTTATCAGAGCAATAAAAAATTTTAACACATTTAATTTTTAATTTAATATTCTTTAAAGTGTTTTTAAATTCACATTTCAATTAACTTAATTTCATGTTTTTTTCATCCACGAATACACGTCCACGAATAAAAATTTCTAATATAAAGGGTTTTTTTTTTTTAGTTTTTGTTTCTTTGAATGAAAAGTTTTTTTCAGGTGGTGGTTTTACAGAATTGACTTTTAGAAAAACCGACAGTTACACAGCGTCCTATAATCCACGCCCTAAAATTTTAAGAATTTCTTTGTACATAATCAGTGGTTTATAGTCAAGATATAATCCCAAGTCACTTAAGAAAATAAATTAAAAGTTTCCAATACAAAGTATTTTATCTAATTATAAAGTATCCATTATTTACTTAAATGCAGAATTTTTTTTTATTTGAAATTTTCTTCTTATTTTTTATTTAATTTTTTTCTAAGAGTTATACAAAATGTAAAAGTATAATACTTCTATTCTTATATTTTTAACAATAGATTAGTAAAAACATATCAAATTAACAAGAAATTGTTTTATCAGAAAATCATTCTACTCCATTTTCTTTTCTCATATTAAACAAGTGATTATTTTTAGTATTTAATAACATTTAAATACATTTTTCTTTTCCTAAATAAAATGTCAAAACATATAAAATTTGGAAATCTATAACAAAGGTAAAAAATCAATTTATTTTAGTTATATAAAAATTTTTGTCATCTTATCTTTTTATTACATATTTCCTTTAAAATTTTAAAAGAATATCCATAGAGGCTCAAAATAACCAAGTTGCAATTCAGCATTGCATAAGAATGGCATTCAAAAATCGTTACCCTGATTTCAGCTCCCGAAGCTTTAATTCTGTAAAAAACAGGCTTTCTTTTCCTTACCTATATCCCAAAGGCGCGGAGCGAGGAGGCGGGGAGAGAAAATCAAGGAAAAACAACCCCCAAGCAATTCTCCAAACGAGAGAACAGGAGAAAATAATAAAAACAGGAAAAAAAAAACCGGAGAGACGCATCACCCATTTAAGGCACAAGACAAATCACCAGTTGCCGGAAAAACCTTAGCCAACTGTCCTTATGATACTGCCTTTGGTGGAAAAAAGTTAAATCGGGTTACCACTTTACAAGAGGAGAGATTTCCCCGCCAATGCTGTAAGTAGATAGATACAAAAGTCTTGCGGTTTCTTATATGGCGGTTTGATGGCTGGTACCGGATTCCGGGAAATCACCGGACAACAAATCCGGGAATGGATGAAGTGAGCCAAGGCATGATGGAATTTAGGCGCGGACGTGTGGAAATCATTTTTATCTATTTATTTACTTACTTTTTTTCTTCTTTTTTACTTTGTATTTATTTTTCGTTGGTCTTTTTTGGTGGGTAGGAAGGCGATAAAGTGGGTAGGTTAATGTCTGTGGAACTCCGGATAATTCGTTTGCTGTTTCTATTTCGTAGCGTGGTACAAGCAGTTGGAATTTGGAAAAGGCAATGTCTGTTTCCAAAGTAAAAATGCTCCATTATAGTTTGTTTGAGCTGCGTAGCGTTAATCTTTCCGAGTGAGAGGAAGAAGTTGGTTTTTGTTTTTATTTGTGTATACGTATTGGTGGGTATAGCTGCCGGATGTTTTTGATGGCTGTCTTTTAATAAAGTGATTTGGGTTTCGGACGAACATCAATTGGGGAGAGGGGAAAATTTGTTTTCGGTTTGAAGCACTTAAGGTGGAAAAGTTGGCACGGAACAGCATGGGTGAGGATTGGATTATCTTTGAAAGTTTGGCATAAGTTGTACTCTTAGGAATACGTGGTTGCCGTGAGTTGATGATATTTGTTTGAATTCAGGTATCATCAAACTTAATTTGGGATGGATTTATTTTTAGCTTTATTATTCATTGTTTTCTGTTACTTATGGTAAAATAATCTTTAACCATTAGTAAATAACCAAATCATAATTAAACATATTTATTATTTGTTTGCTTGTTTATTAGTTATAAAAGTTAACAAATTTGAAAATTTAATGCCAATTAAAAAAGGAATTAAAATAGTTTTAAACAAATTTTAATCAGTGTTTCAATTTTAACCAAACTTTAAATAAATTTTGTTAATGTTATTAATTTTCTTTAATCATTAAAAATAGATATTTTTAACAAAAAAAATCAATTGTTAATTTATTATTAAAGATAATTAACTTTAACTTTAAGCTGAGTAACTTTAGATTTTCTGTGTGTTGAGAGTTTTTGAGCACAAATTACAATGCTGATGCTTATATTAATCTGAATAATTAATAATGTCTGTGGAACTCCAGATAATTCGTTTGCTGTTTCTATTTCGTAGCGTGGTACAAGTATAGTTGGAATTTGAAAAAGGCAATGTCTGTTTCCAAAGTAAAATGCTCCATTATAGTTTGTTTGAGCTTCGTAGCGTTAATCTTTCCAAGTGAGGAAGGAGTGGTTTTATTTTTGTTGTTTTTATTTTTGTGTACGTATTGGTGGGGATGTTTTTGATGGCTGTCTTTTAATAAAGTGATTTGGGTTTCGAAAGAACATCAATTGGGGGGAGAGGGAAAATTTGTTTTCGGTTTTGAAGCACTTAAGGTGGAAAAGTTGGCACGGAACAGCATGGGTGAGGATTGGATTATCTTTGAAAGTTTGGGATAAGTTACACTCTGAGGAATACGTGGTTGCCATGAGTTGATGATATTTGTTTGAATTCAGGTATCATCAAACTTAATTTGGGATGGATTTATTTTTACCTTTATTAATAATAGTTTTCTGTTACTTGCGTTAAAACAATGCATAACCATCATTAAAGGATAAAATCCCACTTAAATATATTTATTATTTGTTTTCGATTTATTAATTATAAAAATTAACAAATTTGATAATTTAATGCTAATGAAAAATGATTTTAAACAAATTTCAATCAGTGTTTCAATTTCAACTAACTAAATTTATTTTCAAATAAATCTATTAATGTTGTTAATTTTCTTTAATCATTAAAAAAAATAGATAAAATTTTTAACAAAAAATTCAATTATTATTTTATTCTTAAAGATATAGGGTTAATTTTAGATTTGTTGTGTATTAAGGCTTTTTGAATTAAATTTACTTTTGTTGCTGCTTATAATAATCTGAATAAATAAACAAATGTTATGTATTAAATAATTGTCTTTCAATCTAAAAATCTGATTTAAGATACAAATCCGACATAAATTAGATTTAAGAAATAATATTGTAAATAATAAATGCATCAATATTATTTAATATCTCTGTTTTCAGAAAGAAAGAGACCCGATGGAAATTGTGAGAATATGTGTAAAAAGCATTAACAATCAGGCTACCTGGGAAGGGGGAATATTTCAAGGTTTTCTCCTACACGACACGCAAATGTGGGGTAGTTACGCCTAAAAGTCATCCCAGAAGTCACTGTCCTCCCCTCATCACTCATCGGTGGGCTGTTCATGCTATACATAAGTGATACATGAGTCCAATAAAAATAATAATAGTTAGATAAAAAAATTGTTATTTAATGTACACAGATATTTCAATAGTTTAAGAAAAATATTATATCAATTTACTTTATCAAACACATTGTAATACCGGCTTATAACGCTTATTTTCTTTGCAAATAATTTCGTAAACTTAATTTGATGCATAAAATTTGCTATATAAATAAAATTTCATAAAAAATAATAACAACGGGGTTTAAAGTAAGTTTGATTTAATAATAAAAGTACATAAATTTTTAATGCGAATTTATTTCAAAAAAAGGAAATTTCCTTCACTCTATTTATATAAAGTTTAATTTCATTAAAAATATTTACTCTTCTTTTAATGTCATTTACACATCTAAATTTTCTTCCATCAAATTCTATACTTTTGTAAACTTATACATTTAGTATATTCTAATATATTTTAAGCAATTACAAAAAAGAAATGACAGTTCAGAATTTTATATTATCTAAGAGTGACGCAATTACAAGCAATTATTCTGCGACAGATTAAATTTTAATTTTTTTTTCCTTCAAGAACCACAAAAAGCTTTATTTAAGTCCTTCAAGTAGACAATCATTATAAAAATATTCACTTTTAAATGTTTAGTGCATATAATATTTATTCATTTTAATATCACCACTGCATTTTTCTTTGATATTTCAGTGTCAGATTACAATATTCATAATAAAAAAAATTCCCTGGCACTATAGTCCATGCTGAACCATGGCCGTCTGCCTACTGTCAGATTCCGAAACAGGGGATGTTTTTCTTCTTACGGGGTAGCGTTCTCAGCCCTACGTCCAACTCTCAACAGTTAAATTAGACAGGGATCTACAGTTTTAAGTGGATTCCGAACTATTACAAGCAAACATTGGACAGCTGAGATTCGAATCCAAAACCTGTGGCAACGTGTGCCAGAGCAATATTCATAATATTATTACCTAAATTTGCTTGCGGTTTTTATTTCAAATATTTTATGACATTGGATTTAAAGCAATTTTTTAATGTTTCAAATACATAATTATTACTTATTTTAATAAAAAAAATGCTATGTTAGAGATCTGCGATAAAAGTGCCCCCTGGATAGTGCTAAATGAGTAGCAGAGGTCCAGTCCTTGCTTATGTCATAAAGATTAACTGTCTCTGTATTGGCAGCTGCATTAGAACAGCAGGAAATCTGAGATAAATTATAAAAGTAGGTTAGAATTAGCAATTTGGAAAAAATAATCAAAGAAAACGTAAAATGGAGATTATATTTTATCAGTAATCATACAAACTGCTTAAATTACTTATCATTTTGAAATAAATTCCTTCTTCAATAATTTTTTATTCAAGTTCACACATTTGATAAAAAAAACATTATCAAATTTAACACCCTTCCTTCCTTCAGTCCAACCTATCTAAACACTCTTCATCCAATGAAAAAAAGTAAATAAACCACACGAAAGAAGGAAAATAAAAACAAGCGAGAACCGAGAACGGTGATAATAACTCGCACTTACGGCATTTGATCGAGACATACATCTGTATGTATCACCGCTCTATAAAACATAACTCTGACCGCATGGAAGACCGAGAAAATCAAATAAATACCCCCAAAAGAAATAAAGCTAAAGGGGAGGAGGGATGCACCGAAACCTGGTCAAATCACGTGGTTGCTCCAGGCACGTTCTACTCACCGCAGAAGAGAATCAAACAATACACACAAAAAAAAAAGAACAGAAAAATGCTTCCGTGCACGTGCTACATCCCATAAATTACTAGACGAAAAAAAAAAAAGGGGGGAGATAAAGGCACACCCCCGCTGATGGAGGGAGGGAGGGAAAAAGGAAAAAAATTAGAACTCATAGTGCCAAAAATTCCGGCACTTAGAATGGTTCCATGTGAGAAGTTTGAAAGCTCTAATGTAATTATTGGCCATGCAACATTGATGAAGGTAAGCGCACCTTTCATACATTTATCCGGTTTTATTCCGGATACAAGCTATGGGGTGCACTCCTGTTTTCCGCATCTGACACGAAGGCAAAAGCGCGAGGGGTTTTATATTACGATATTCCGGGAAACCACCAACTGTGTTGGTTTTTAAATTCGTAAAAACGGCCCGCCGCCACGTTAGGCCTAGCATTTGACACGTAAGACTTGAGGTTGGAAGCTTTTATAGACGCCGAGGTTTTTATTTATTTATTATTTTGTGCCTCCGAATGTGTGTCCTTAAACGCATTTTATCATCCGGGAGACCCGCGTGCAACCAGTTTCGGAATCGTGAAATCTGGGAAAAATCATGGGCTCTGTTTCGTGGAGGGTTTTACCCTGCTGGTATTGTGTTTTTACTACGAAGAACAGAATGTCGTAAACTGATTACTCGAAATCTGGTGTTTAATTGAAGCGATAAAATGGCTCCTTTTTTTCCTTGTGAAGGTTGTTAAGCAATGTGGGGAATAGAAGCGAGATCGCTTTAAAGGATTTATTTAAAAAATTAAATGGATTTCTTGTTTGCTTTGCATGAATTGCTTATTAGAATAAAGCATTTATGAAAATGTTAAAATAAGTAAAAAGTAAATTTGTAACACTTTAAAAAAATTATTTTATATAAATTATGTTATTAATTAAATTTTAAATATAATCGATAAATGGACCAAATATCCCGCCATGTTCTTTGCAGTTCATTTATAAATAAAAATATTTCTATTTCTAAATTTGATATGAATGATTTATATCATTGAGGGACTACGTATATTTCTGAACAGACGGCTGCTATTAATGTAGGAATTATGTAGTACTAAATACGTGTGAAAGAGCAATTTTTCCAGTGTTTCCTACAAATAGTTTATTACTATTATACTGGTACACTGGTAAATATGACAAATATAACAATTAAAATATTGTTATAGCACAATGAGGTTTTAAGTTTGCATTTTTGGTTTGGTTTGTCGCTCTATGGTAATTTTTTGCACACTTTAATCAAATTAGACCAGCACTAATGTGTGTCCTTAAACACATTTTATCATCCGGGGAGACCCTCGTGCAACCAGTTTCGGAATCGTGAAATCTGGAGAAATCACGGTGCTTTGTTCCGTGGACTTGTTATGGCAGGGTTTTTCCCTCGCTGGTATTGTGTTTTACTACGAAGAACAGCAAGGTCGTAAACTGATTACTCCAAAATCTGGTGTTTAATTGAAGCGATAAAAATGATTTCTTTTTTCCCCTTATAAAGATTGTTAAGCAATGTGGGGAATAGAAGCGAGATAGTTTTAAAGGATTTATTTAGAAACTTAAAAGGATTTCATGTTTTCATGAATTGCTTATTAGAAGAAGGGGTGAAAGGAGTTTATGGAAATATTAAAATAAGTAAATAGTAAATTTGTAACGCTTTAAAATAATTATTTTGTATAACTTATGTTATTAATTAAATTTTAAATATATGCCACCAAGTTCCTAACAGTTCACTTATAAATATATTTTTATTTCTAAATTTGATATGAATTATTTATATCATTAAGGGATTACGTATATTTCTGAACAGTATAAAAGCTATTATTGCAAGATTCATGTAGTACAAAATATGTTTGAAAGAGTAGTTTTTCCAGTGTTTTCCTACAAATAGTAAGTAGGGTAAATATGACAAATATCACAATTGAAATATTGTTAAAACACAATGAGTGTTTAAGTTTGCATTTTTGGGTTTGGTTTGTCTCTCTACGGTTATTTTTTTTTCGCACACATTCGGCTAACTATATCGGATCCTACAGTTTAATGTGGATTCTGAACCCCTAACACACATCTATGCCAGCACCAGGAAATGCCTTTTGATACAAGATTCAAGTGTCATTGTAAAATAGATTTGACAATTACGAAAATTCATTAAAAAACTATTGCGTTTGAGTAGGAATTAAATATTAATTTCTGAAATCTGAATACCCAATCAAAGTGTGGGATTGATCTAAATATTAAATAAGTATTTAAAATAAATTCACAATTAATATTACTTTCTTTGTTTGCAGTAACATCATCTCCCATAGCATCCGTGTCCACTACCACAGAACCAGAATCCCCACCAGAAGTGAAAACCGAAACCCACCATCATCACCACCACCACCATAATCACCACCAAGATAGCGGACCGGTATCGGACCACACTACCACCAACGGCAACAGCAACGACGAATCTTCGCGACTCGATGACGAAGACACCAAGAAAAGGGAGAGCCCTTCTTCGAATCCCGGTGGTCCACCTTCTCTGGACCATCCTGGTGGCCACAAGGTCAAGCAGAGAGGCGATCCAGGACCAACTTCACCTTGGAACAACTCAACGAATTGAGAGACTGTTCGACGAAACTCATTATCCAGATGCGTTCATGAGGGAAGAGTTGTCACAGAGGCTGGGGTTGTCTGAAGCTAGAGTCCAGGTAAGTTGATCGAATCAAATGAAAATTTTTATTAGCTTATTTACTATGCATGCATAGAATTGACTTCAAAATATGTAATCAAATTTGTATTCATCAATTTATTTATTTATTTTTTGTTTCCATTTTGTTTGGATGTTTTCAGTCCTTCAAAATTGGTTATACAGAAGGTTCTTTTCCAACTTCCAATTGGTTTAAAATTAATTAATTTTTCTTAAGAAATAACACTAATATTAAGGATCCAATAAAGGTGGAGAGAGATAGGGTAGTTTTTCGAAAAACCTTATTTCCCTAAATAAAACTTAAATCATCAGTGATTGACTTCCATTTTGAAATTTCCAAAGTCGACCTACCAATTAGCATACTCAAAAGAATCCTGACCTTACATCCACATTTCCCATTAATTTAAACTGTTATCTTAGAAGGCCACAACTTTCTACTTTAAAGATATGCTTTTTAAAAGTATTTTTCCGCTTTATATATTGAAGACGACAGTGGTTTTAAACTTTTAAGTTGTATATAAGTATGCACAGAAATGAGAGATTGATGGAGATTGAAAAGTTTCATTGAAACGATTTTATTTAATTGTGCAATTTACCGACGAAATTTCAGAGTATTAAAACTAAATGTTTTAAAGAAAATCTATTGATTTTCTAAATAAGTTATTTTTTGCTATGTATTCGCAATTTAATTTTTATTTAAATTTTATTTTAATTTAAAATAAATTTAAATTTTTATTTTATGCACTTCTTGAGTAATCTTGAATCAATTTTCCAGTTTCATTACCTCCATTTTTCTTGGGGGGGAGGGGGAGGCGGAACTGATTTATATACAGAAATATTTTTATAAGATGAATGTCATTTTACTATTCTGTTTTATAGATTGATTTTGCTTTATTAAGTTCCTTATCCATCATAATCTTTGTTTTTGTCCTGTATTATCTTCCATTCTTGTAGAATCTGTCCTACATATTATATGTAATGGAGATTTACTACTACATTTATAGAAATAGTTCAATTTAAAGATTAAATCAGATTGAATTTTTAACACTTTACGGAGAAATACTTAGACTTTAACTAACTATACATAATGTACACAACCACGTTATACTCCATATTCACTTTTTTGGTTTATTTAAACCATGCCGAACAGACTTTTCTATGACATATTAAGCAATTAGTTGTAAAAGTCATGAATCATACTATGAAAGAAACTACAGAAGATAAAAGGTTCCTTTTAACCCTATATTTATCAAAGATTCAAAATGAATAAATAACATTTGATTCCAGGATCAGTCTAAACGCTTCATTTACCAACATACTACTTCCCACAATTTGAAATTCAAATACCATTATATTCGTGTTATGTGTCATTTCGATATTGCACAATGTTACTCATAACACACATCTGCATGATAAAATCTACTTTAGCATTTCTTCTTCATATGCAATTATCCCATAATCTGTGCCATCCTATCTCTCACGTAATAGTCGCAATCCTATTACTGATTTATGGAAATCTCTCACATGCTAGTAGCCCATAAAATTAAATAATGAAGGACCCTAGCGGGAGGAAAGGGAAGAGATTTATTCCTTTCGACCAAAAAAAGTCCCATCTGGACGAGCGGTGGAGGGGTCATGGGTTCTTGCGGGTTGTCCTCCGTCCATCTATCGTCTGCGGGCAAAAGATAATCCGATTAGGAAACGATCACCCCTCACGCCGACATTCGAAATTACGCACTACCGATTGCCGATGACAAGCAACCCTCCCCCTTTTTTTTTTCTCGCAGTTTCTCCCTCTCGCTTGCTTTTACCTAAGTGAATATTTACTCTTGTATTACCACCAATTTGCACTGTTGGGTTGATTTTCCTGTACAATTAAAGATCGTTGGATAGCTTAATGAGTTTGTGGTGAGAGGCTGTTGTTTTCAATATGTTTGTCATTCATAGGGATAAAACAATTTATTTGTTTATATATATGTATATTTCTTTCCTTTTTATTCATTTGCAACTACTTTACAGTTCCTCCTATTGTCACGAAAGCTTATCTCAAACAATTCTTTTAAAGTTTTTGGTAAAACAATTCATAATAAAAGCCTAGTAAATAATAAATTTAATATTTCCTTTAAAAAATATTTAGACATAATTTATGAGATTTTCATGTTCAATAAACGAAAATATTTTTGGATCACTATTATCTAATGGCCTTAAGGCCGAGGGACTAGCGCTCTGACGCTTGATGCCACGGGTTTCGGGTTCGAGTCCTGGCGGTTCCATGGGTGTTTGTAATAGTTCGGTATCCACTTTAAGCTGTAAGTCCTGGTCTAACATGATTATAGAACTTTATGCGAAGGACTGACAACCCTAACCCTCAAAAAGAATACATCTTTTGTCTCGACGAAGACAGATGTCGAAAACATCTTCTACCAGCAGGTAGACGCTCTTGGTGCACCATGAGGTTTTTGCACCAATAAAGATAATTATCTCTTTAATTTTTTAATTAATACAGTTGCATTAAAAAACAAGTCAACCCAAAAGCAATTAAAACAGAGTGACAACGATTATTGTAGTGGCTGGTAGGAGATTTCCTGGTTTTCTGCAAGCAATACATAATTATTAACTCTCCATAGAGAAAACCAAGAATACATCGTTTTTGATAAAATGTTAAGTACAATTAACCCTAAGCTTACGATTCACCTCACAGAGTTTAAAATACAAAGTTGACAGGCACAATAGTGTCCACCATTATAAAGATTTCACCATTCAAGGTTCATGAGATGTGTTGTGATCACAAGTATTCCGCTCTGGGAAAAAAAAAAATTATAAATTGGACTTAATATTATTATTATCTATGTTATTAGAGTTTATTAATAATAATATTCAACGAGACCTCTAATTTTTGGTTTCTAAAAAAATTCTTATTTGAATGACTCAAAGGAAATTGCAACATAACATAGCTAAATCTGAACCAAATTAATAAAAAAGTGTATTGTTGCTTTCCAAATAATAAAATGACTCGAAACAGTTGCTGTATAATGTTATATAGGAAGAAAATTTCAGAATTTCTCCATTTGTTCTATATTGTTTTATCTAATTAACTCATATTTTTAGAGAAATTGTAACTTGTTAATATTTAAAATGTGTATTTTGTTTAGTTTAGTTTACTTTCAAAACTTTTCAAAAATGGTTAAGTTGGCTGTAGTGAATATCACTGCAGCCCTTTTGTTATTAACATTATTAAGATTACCCTTATTTTGAAGAAATTTGTGTTAATTTCCAACGGGAATTTAAATGTTTCGTCATTTGCTGTCTATAATCTGTGGATTATACATAAAAAAAAACTTATAATTTTTTTTTTTTTATTATATGTCTATAATTTTTAACATTTTCTCAATAGAAAAAGGCATTAAAATTTCATCCTAATAATAATTTACTGAAAACTAATTATTTCAAGAAAATAACAAAGACTGATTCTTGATCAGTATTTTTATACTAACTTTGATCAATATATTTGATACTGATTCTTGATCAGCATTTTTAGCATTGATTCTTGATCAGTTTTCTCATATTGATTCTTCATCAATATATTAGTGTTGTATTCTTGATTCAAAATATTTATCTTTAACAAATATAAAGACTAAAAGTTATCTGAAAATTTTTTAAACATGTTCCATTTGGAATTGGAAATAAATCGAAAACTTTATTTAAAGCTTATTCTTTTCTGTTATACTGGATGGAGTTTTTAAAATTTATTTTAACTATATTTTATATTTCTATGGAATTTTACCTGAAAAATGCTCTAATTTTTGAAGCACTGTTATTAAACGCATCTATTTTGCCTCGGTTTACAATTTCTTAAATTTACAACATGTTGGTTTCTAATAATATTATGAAATCGCTTTCCAACATTTGAAAAGTGTTATGCTAATTTAAAGTCTGTACAAAACAGGGTACATGGTGAAGGTAAAATTATCAATGGGTGAGAATCTACCGTGAAATGTATGCCTTTGAAGATTATACAAAACAACTTTTTTTCTTGCTTCATAAAATTATGATTGTTGCATATACAGCTCTACGGATTACAAGCAATAAATTACAGTATTTATTTCTTGATAACACTTGTAGCTCGTTTTTATTGAATATGTGTGGATTGTTCACTGAAGAATAAATCTGAATTGAATTGAAATCAGTTTCATACATAGGAATATATACGTCATTTAAAAGTACTATAATTGTTGTAGACTGGTTTACCTCGCGTTCTACTTATATACACCATGAACTGTTCATAGATGGAAGAATAAGGAAGTGTCCTTCAAGAGAATACTCAGAGACAATTGCTCCGAATTTGTGTGTCATATAGAAGAAAATTCAGAAAAACTTCCTCTAAGTAGCCTGATTATCGATGCAAGAATTTCTTACATGTTAATACACCTGATATTCTTTTACTCATTAGCAGCATACGCCAACAATGGGTCGTGGATTGGACAGAAATGAAATCAGAATTTCACGTGTGGCACTGGATTTGATCAATTGCAAAAATTAAAATAATCTAGTTAACTAGTGCATATTGTAAACAAAAGAATTTTACTTTAGTATCATCAAGTTTCCTGAATTGCACTTGTTGTTTTACTATGAATGTTACTAAAATAAGTACTATAAATACTTTTACTAAAATCCGACCAAATATTATCAATCATTGCCAACTTTAGAAGAAAAACACTTAATATCTTTCTTTGTGACAAAATATGAGCTCCTCAGAACTAAAAACATGATTTATTGAATTATCTTCATTTCTGTATGATGTCTAATCCAGACAATACCCATAACAGAAAAATTCCTTTAATAAATCTCCACTGATAAGGCGAACACCTTTTTGCAATTTTTTAGCCACACAGCAAATAAAATCAAACTTCTTTCTTGTTTTTTAATTTCCCTAATTCAAGCGAGTTCTTTATTCTTCCCTACATGACTTTTAAGACAATGGCAACGTCCAACAAGAGCCCGCAAGCTACGACGACCAACAAAACCAGGAAGCAGACTTCTCAACTCCGCTCCTAACTCACCCTGGCAGCGCCGATTAAGGAGAGACCTTTTACGCTGATTAGGAACTTGTTCCCGCTTAATTCCGCCTTGATAGCGAGCCCTAACCTTTTAATTTAGCGGGCTTAATTGGGGGGCTTCAGCGCCTTTGCTCGCCTAGAGAGAAAATGAAATCTTTTTTTTTTTTTTTTTTCTTTTTTCTTTATTTTTTTTTTTTTTTTTTTTTTTACGACTCGATAATGCAGACGCAGTGCGACGCATAGGAGAGGGGGTGGTATAATTTAGGTTTTAAGAAGCGCATGAAACGAGGGTTATAAATATACTCTATCTTTCCATTGTGTGGTTTTATATAGAGAGATGGTGTGTTTAGGATTTAGAGGCAATTACGCTTATTGGGAATGCATGAAATTTGGGATTTGGGGAGTATTTTCTCTCTCTTGTTGAATTTCTTCTTGTTGGTGTTAGTGGTGGGAAATGATAATAGGAAGGGCTGGATTAGATTTTCGGTGAATAGATACCCCAAAAAGAGGGAGGGTTCCGTTCCAAGGCTTTTATTCGATTTCATTTGAGTGATTGGTTTTTATGGGACCAGCCTTATTATTCGTTCGATTTCCGCGATATAATATCCGTATTGGTACATTTATAAAGTCTCTAATAAATTTCGCCCAAATGCGCAAATAAAAGTAACTGTGTGCTTAATAATAATGAAAGCTTATTATCGGCAGTAAATGGAGTGGTAAATAGTGAATAAAGGAAATGATTCGGCATATAGATAAAATTTTGTGTTCTGCAAATTATGTCTAAGGCTCATTGTTTTTGGAGGGTGTTTACAAGTTTAAATTTTAATTTTTTTATGAAAGTACAAGTAATTAGAGAAAAAATTTTCACATATTGAATTTATAATAAAGAGATGTTATTTGTGATATCTCACTAGTTAGGAAGAAATTAATCATTTTGTTCAGAATCTTTTATCTAATTAATCATTTATCATTATCTTTCAGAATCACTTTGTTCCGGTCAGGTTATTTCTGCTTTAAATAACTAACAAGTCGGTAATTTTTTTTATTAACCATTAATATTTTTCTCTGATATTTGCTACTTTCTACTTCACCCATTTCATTTTAAATGTAAAGCAAAAAGGATTTATTATCTTTTAGTTAATTAAATTATCTGTTTTATTATGGGTTCATAAAGAGCTTTTAATTGATATTTATATATATATATATATATATGTATAATCATTTCCCTTTTAGACAGAACTTTTAAATAGAAACTGAAAATTATTAATTGTTCCCTTTTTTTTTTTTTTTTTTTTTTTTTTTTTTGTGCATAAAAATAATTTTTTCCAGTTTTTTTTTTTTTTGTACACTTTTTAGGCTAATTAGACAGGGACCAACAATTTAACATGGATTCCGAACCACTCACAAACATCCATGCCACCACCAGGATTCGAACCAAAAAAGCCTTTGATACCAAAGGCCAGAGTGCTAGCCAATTGGCCCTCAGGCAGTATTTGCGTACAATGCCAATAGATATCTATAAATGAATTTCCATTTGCTGAAGAGTACAAGCGAAGATATATCTGAACTACTGTAATAATATAAAATGGTTGAATAGTTATGGACCATTTACAATAGCTGTTGAGCTGAATTAACTATTATGATGTCTATATTTTAACACCTCCAACTATTCAACCATTTTATATTCCAGTTCAGAGAGATCATCATATTAAGTTAATATTTTAAATTGTGTACTTCAGCAATGATTCAAGTCAAAAATTTGGTGGATACAGGTGGTAATATTTCTAAACGACTTTACTTTAACAAAGTGTAAATTCATTTATGGACATCTATTGGCGTTGTACATAGTTTCTTGCTGAAATGTTTGATAACTCGAAAATCTGGAAAAGCCTTATTCATATTAACAGCTATTCTAAATATTTCTTAATTATATTGTATAGTTGTTTGAAAGCTATGAAAATTTTTTTATAAATTATTGCAATTTAGAAGGTCAGACTTTATTTTATACCTATAAAATTTTTGTCTTGTTTCATGAATAATTTTGAAACCGCAAAATAATGGCTTGGCTTAATTTAGTTTGCCGTTCTACGGTCATTATTTGCACACTTTGGGCTAATTAGAATCGCGACCTATAGTTTAACATGGAATGCGAACCACTAACAAATATTCATGCCACCGCCAGGATTCGAACCTGAAGCCTGCTGTCGAAAAGTCCGGAGTGCTAGCCAATTGGCCCTCAGGCCGCGTAAGATAATGGAGATATAGTACGTAAATAAAAAATTTGAAATTTGAAATTTATTAAACTGCATTCCTTCTTATTATTTAAATTGCGCGAATATTTCATTATAAAAAAGTTTATTAGACGATTATTTAAATCTTTTATTCATATTTTAAAATATTAACTTAATATTTATATTTTTCGGTGATTTAATTTCATTATAACCTAGCAGAAAAGGACAACCTCCAATACATTAGAGCTTTGTGTTTGTTTTCTTACACTATCTCAGTTAGAAAGGAAAAGCAACATTTACAGGGAAAGAACATTCAATAAAACGTCAATTCGTCTTAATTTAAAAAATAAACGTTTTATTTATTTATTTATTTCAAATATTAAGAAATCATTTGAATTTCCCATTTCATTATTTAGCATCAATAAGCCCTTTTAAAAATGTAGATTTATTTGTTGGAGTTTGGTTAATCCAATGAATTCAAGGAATATAAATTAAATAACAGTGAAATAAATTTCTTATTGTCTATTTTACACAATTAATATCTTCGTGAAATAACGAAGTATTAATTGTGTAAAATAGACAATAAAAAAAAAGGCGCAAAATTTTTAATTATTCAACCACGATTTTCAAAAACCTTTCTGCATTATCTCTATAATAAAAATCCGGGCAAACTGATGCATTCATTTGACTGAAAGCAGCTAATCGATTCGCATCTTTAGCATCTCCTGTGTCACTCCTTCGGCTGCTATTTTCTTGCCTTTTTATATATATATAAAGAGTTTTTCCCCTGTTTCGTGTATAATTTTGAAATCGCAAGATAATGGAGATATAAATACTGAACGGTAAATTTGAAACGTTTTAAATTCCATTGCGTCTTATAATTTAAATTCCACGAATATATCATTTTAAAACATCTAATGTACTTTTTATAGAGTATTTTTAATTTAAATATTTTATTCGTATTTTAAAATATTAAATTAATATTTATATTTTTCGGTGATTTAATTTCATTATAACCTAGCAGAAAATGACAACTTCCAATATATTAGAACTTTGTGTTTGTTTTCTTACATTAACTCAATTAGAAAGGAAAAGCAACAATTACAGTGAAAAACATTCAGTAAAACGTCAATTCGCCTTAATTTAAAAATAAGTATTTTTATTTTTTCCTCAAATCTTAGGAAATCATTTGAATTTCCTTTTTCATTATATAGTATTAATAAGATCTTTTAAAAATGTAGATTTATTTGTTAGATTTTGGTTAATCCAATGAATTCAAGGAATATAAATTAGATAACGAAATATTAATTGAAGAACGAAGTATTAATTCATTAATTAGCATTAATAATCCCTTTCAAAAATATCAATTTGTTTGTTAGATTTTGGTTAATCTAATAAATCCAAAGAATATAAATTAAATAACGAAGTATTAATTGTGCAAAATAGATAATAAAGAAAAAAAAGCGCGAAATTTTTAATTATTCAACCACGATTTCCTTAAACATTTTTGCATTATCTCTAAAATAAAAATCCGGTCAAACGGATGCATTCACTTGAGTGAAAGAATGTAATCGATTCGCATCGTTAGCATCTTTTGTATCACTCCCTCGGCTGCTATTTTCTTTGCCTTTTTATCCATTTAGCAATTATTCGGCTTCTTTCTTGGCACCGAGAGCTTTTAGTCGCTAAATTACTTGTCCCCATTTTACGGACCGCCTCTTTCCCATGTAATCCGATATGAAAGAACATTAAATTAAAATATCTTAATTAGTGCGTTTCCCTCCTCCTAGCTCCAGATATATACCTCCCCTCATTACAAAGCTATTACGCTTATTAGAAGCGGAGCGTGTATAACTAGTCCACTTAGCGGCAAAATAACCCCAACTTAAGTGGCATTAAAAAAAAGGGGGAGAAGAAAAGAAAAGGGAGACTTTGGCCACCAAGACAGTGTAAAAGACGCTTGGCAGTTAGCAAAAGTGCCTCTAATTGAATTGCGTCTAATGTTTAAGAAAGCGGTTTTAGCATTTTCGCATTATTAATGACTGAATATGACGGACCCTTAAGACTTCAGAATTCTCGCCAAATTGGAATTAATTGTTCGTGTTAAACTTTTCGCCGCTCGCCAATGTCAGGGCTATCTATTAAGGAGGGAGTTTTCTTTATAATTAGTTCGCTTGTTATTTCTGGATTCCGTATATTAAGTGGGAGAAAATGACCATTGCTTCAGACATTTTTTAACAATGCACTTTTTTTTTTATTTAATTTTATACTTGGCTGTTTTTATTTTTTCATATTTCATGAATAATTTCGAAACCGCAAGATAATAGAGATATAAATTCTCAAGAAAGAACACTGAATTTACAATTACTTAAACTAAACTACGATTCATCATTTAAGTTATATGTATTATTAAAAATACGCATTATACAAATGTATTAGTTAAAAAGGCATGTATTGTACGTATATATTATTTATAAACGTATGCATGTAAATATTTTATAAAAAGAATTTTACTTTAAATCTCTTATTCCGATTTTCAAATGTTAAATTACGAGACATAATATCCGATGATTTGTTTTCGATAAAATCTAGTAGAAAATGCATCACCCGATGTCAAAATTTTATGTTTGTTTTCTCACGTAAGTCATTTTAGGCAGGAGAAACAACATTTACAGAAACATACAGAATCGCCAATTCATGTTTTGGACAATATGTTTAAGTTTTAAGAATTTTATTGGATTTCATTTTTTTTTATTTAATAAAGATCGCATTACTTTAAGATGTTTAAATATTTCAAAAAATAATTCACCTTTTAAAAATGCCAGTTTTTTTATTTATTTTATTTTGGTTCATGTGAGTATTAGATCACTAAAAATGAAAACAACCTATAAGATATTTAAGCCCAGTGATTTCTCTTTCTAATATAAAAATAGGTTTTGGATAAAGAGAGTAGATATTATTATTTTGAATTTAAAATTTTTTATTCAACTGAGATTCTGAAAGATTTTAAATGCTAGTGTTTTAAATATTTGAAAGTATTTATTTATAGATATTGATTTTTAAAATATAAACTTTATTCCATTTAATAGTATATTCTCTTTTCATGCGCGCAGCAAAAGAAGTTCTGCTCTAACCAGATAAACATAATGCTGATATCTAATAATTATAATTACTATAAGATATTTTAATTTTTGTATTATATTTTAGTTTTGAATAATCACTTCATTTTCTTAAAAGCTGAATCAAAGGTCCATTTAAATTGAATTTTTTCTGGGTCTAAATAATATGAATTTTAAATTGAATATAAGTAATTTTTTTTTAAATTATGCATTACCATTAGTTTAAATTTAGAATGATATTTCAAGAATTTATGATTACTTTTGAAATTGATTCATCAAATTCAATGGCATATTGAAAGTAACATGTTTCTAAAAAAAAAAAATGATTGATATAATTAAAATACAAAGATTATTAAAGATGATAAAATATATCTGAACTATATTTTAGTATACTAATAAAAGATTGTTTCGACATTTTTTTACCAAACATTCTTATTTTATTTTATTTTATTTATTTATTTATTGAATTTATGTTTATTTATTTTATACCACAATTTTAGGAGATCCAATGCCTTTTTATTCTTTTTTTTTAAAACTGCATATTGAATTAGAGAAAAACACATTTTATGAATGGTTAAATTAGATTTTTAACCAAAAAAATCAACTGATAGGGAATTACGGAGATAAATAAAGTAAGATGCTTTGTATTAATATCTCTGTAATGTAAAGCAATTTAATAAAGAATACGATTAATTAATTTACTAATTTATTCCAAATGTAATAAGTTTAGAAAAGGCCAATCTTGTTACAAACAGTAATTTTTCTATTATTTCCGAAAAAAAAACTACACATGGAATAAAACCCTTCCAATGGAAAGAAGTCTATCTTAGCAAAAAAAAAAAAAATCATTGTGTTTAGTGTACCTCAAAATAAATTGTAAATCTTGAAATGCTCACATATTATGATCTATGAAAATTATTTATCCGCAGCCACGTTTTTTTTCTATTATTCAACTTAAATAGTAGTGGAAGTGTTTCTTTCGCATTCTGATCCTAAAGTTTTAGGAGTGCCCTTGAAGGTTGTTTTTCTTTCTCACTTTGGGAAGTTTCTTTCTCTGATCTTTAACTTCAAAAAGGGGCGATTTAAATATATAAGTTACGGAAGCAGAAACAAACACTGCTTGACGCTTACTTTCTCTACTAGATCACCTATACAGTGTTAGATTAATGGCAGTCAGGACCATTTCCAGAAAGACGTGAAATTGTAAATTCTTTGAACATCAGTGGACTGACATGTGCACTTTAGGCTCAGATACCATCTCGTTCAGATTGGTGGATGAATTAAATCTAACATAATGCTTCATTATATTGAATAGTTATATCTTCCGAATGTAAAGAATAATAAAAACATTTTTAATTAAAATGAAATATATACTTTTTGAGCACTTTTATGTATAGTAGGCAATTTCTTAAATATTCCTAGATAAAATTTCCCTATTTTATTTGATAAATGTATGCGTACTAATAGAAATAGGAGGGAAATACATATTTGTGTATGAAAGTAGTTTAAAGTAATAAATATCGTAATTTTTTCATATAAGCATTCACGAGTATTGTCCGTCTCTTTTAGTTTAATCATATAATTTTTTAAAGATAGCAGTTATAAAAGTGTAAACAATTTTTTATCTATGCTTTTATCCTTGCCTTCATTCCCTTAACAAGGGAAAATAGTCTCTCGTAATACCATACCCTTTTTTCGTCATAAAATATCAGATTAAGGATGATTGATGTTTATTTGATTTATTTTCTGCAATATATTAGAAAGGATAAACATATGATTTTTTTATTTTTATTTTTTACTTAAGCTCTGATAAAATTGAAAAAAAAAAAAAAACCATTCTCGTTGATGCGAGAATCGATTGTATCGTTTCGCATATTCCTATGGATATATAATAAAAGTGAAACAGGAAAACACCGGCTCAATCGTACATTTAGGCTCGATAATATGTTAAGAAAGACATGGATTCATTGAAATACTAAATATTTAACAAACAGGCATTGGCCGAACTGCCATCAATGTGGACGCGTGCGCATATATCACTTATAAGCTTTTGAGGGAGGAGGCTGCTCAAGCCCGCCAGCCATGTATATAACATTCATTGTATATAAAATATGTTGTTGCAGAAACGAATTTATCTATGTTGTAGTAAAAGCAAAAACTCAGGATTTTTGCTGTTTTTGTTTTTAAAGGGAAAAAATCCAGAGGGGGTTGATAATGTTGTAATTCAGTTTAATTAAAGTATTGGAGTTCGTGATTATCAAAAGGATCTGCTTTTATTATGTTTTGTAATTTTTCAATACATTAAAGCTTATTTAATTTTCTGTAGGAAACAAATCACATCTCACAGTTTAAAAATCATGTTTTTAAATTCAAACTGTTATATTGCACCTTTTCTGTTTATTGTTGAAATGAAGGTCTTGTAGTTTAGTGACCTTCATATGGAAAATATATTTGATATAATTATAAATTTATAATGATTCGAAATCCAACACTTTAACTATTAAAAATAAACTAAATATTCCTTAGAATTATTAAATATTTAGTATCTCAAGTCCGTGGTGCAGTTTATAACGTAAAACGTGAATTTCACGACCTCTTATCCAAATTAAATCCTTAATTTAACAATTTTCAAACTTAATTCTGCACATTATGCTCTCATAAGGGTCGATTAAATCTACTGAGTATCATCCATAATGAATGCAGATCTCTTCACAAGTATCACGCACCTTGTAATCCATTTCATTTGAGTCATTTAATTGCTTCGCACCTCGTACGCCTCGCGATCTATCGAGCGCGAAATGGCGGGCAGCGCTGTCGATCATGACGTGAAAAGCGGCATCTGCTGCCCTTCATTGGTCCCGGTCTGAGCCAATCGAGGAGAACGTAGGCGGGGTTTCTACAGCGATCCCGCCCTCACATACCTGTTCGTTGAAATTGAACTGTGCTGCCATCGCAGTGCTAGTTCTGTTTCGTTCTGATTTCAAGTTTTATTGATAGCGATATGCATTATCTTTCCTTATTTGTTATATTTAAAAAAATTGAATGTAAAGATGTAAATAAAAAGTACACAATTCAAGCATGTCTTTAAATGATTCGATACATATTTGAAAGGTTTTTAACTTTTTACATTAAATTATTTTAATTTAAAAATTATTTAACGATTTGAGAGCTAATTGTACCAAAATACTTCGAGGAAGAGAAAAAATTCAGATTGCCAGCACTCTTTATAACCACATTATATTCTATTTCATAACATTACTTTATAGATATTGTAATATGGGACATCACATTAAATATCCTGCTTTATATATTATTAGCTAATGTAACTTTTTCACTCCAGCATCAGACTTAATTAATTTTTGATCAAAAAAATTTGGCTTAACTAATAATATAAAATATCGAAAAAAATTATAGCATAATATTATGAATGATATTTTCATAAATTGAAATTTTACTGTAGGAAATATAAGTTCTGAGAAATATTACTATGTCTTTACGAATATATGATGATGTTTAATTAAAAGAAACTTTCCATTTTAATTTGTTATTTAAAATAAAATAGAGTCATGTAATTTTTGTTTTTAGTTTTACACATATCTTTTTTCCTCTTTAGTTAAAAACTTTGCTTTCTGTTTCATGAAAATATAAGTAAATTATTATTACGAAAATTTTCGTTTAATTTCATAATATATATTCAAGATGATTATTAAAAAAAAAAAAACTATTTCTATATGGGACTCCCTAGCTATCGTGCCATTCACAAAATGAATGAAATTTTGGCTTAAGGTAATTCGAGATATGTGCTCAAGAATCATATGAAAACAGCAATTAAACTGTAACAGTTACGGTTGCAATGACACGATTTCGAAAATTTCCAATGGCAACTCCTACTTTTTTAATAGGAATGTGATCTCCATAGTGAAAAATGATAAATAGTATTGGAACGGTGCTGTGGCACGAAAATCGCAAAATTGAAAAAAAAAAAAAAAAAAATTTATGTATTTCACAACTTGTACACGTAACTCTTCACACACTATGACACTTCGCACGCGGCAGATGGTGGGCAGCACTGAAGCAAGTGCCATGGTAAGAGGAATCTGGACTGGAATTAGGACTGATGAACCTGAAGTCTGATGGCATCATTAAAATCAGATGCAGTTTAAGAATTAAATGTTGGCACTTTGATTTCAAGTATCCCCACAGCAAGAAATCTATAGGAGTGAAATTGGAATATTTTGCCTGCGACGGAAACGTAAAATGGCGGAAGATAATTCTGACATCAAACTGTTTTGTTAAGAAATATTTGACAAAAGTACCTTAGTAGATGTGGGGGAATCCACACGACGTCAGATAGAACAATTCATTGTAGGGATACCTGAAATTCAAAAATGTATGTATTTATGCTTCTGATTTGAATGTGCCATCCAACATCAGGTTCAACAGATTCCTCTTTCCTGGTACTATCCACCAGTGTCCATCCAGTGCTATCCACCATCTGTCACATGCAAAATGCCATCGAGCCTGAAGTAGTTAACGTAGAAAATTTTTGAAAGACTTAAAATGTTTTGTTTTCTGTTGTTTCTCTATAATTATTGCTTCTTTTCACTTCCCTTCTTAGTCTGTCTAGCTCCGGAGATTATCGTTCAAACCTATTTATGATATTTCACTAAGAAGAACACATATAGATGTAGTCATTTGAAAGTTTCGAAATAGTGTCACTGTAACCGTGACTGTTAAAGTTCAACTATTGTTTTTCAAGTGATTCTTGAACACATACCTAAAAAAAATATATATATATATATATATATATATACACCTTAAACCAAAATTTCATTCAATTTCTGTGAATGGACTAAGCTAGGACTAAGTTGCCATAAGCTATATATACCAATTAATTTTTCATTTAATTTATTAATTATTAAATCATACGAAAGCCGATTGTTGAATTTTTCCAGTTTCAATTCTATGTTATTTCATGCTATTTCTACGAAACTTTTTTTATATAAATTATATTTGAGTTGCATAAACTAGGAAGAAATTTAATGAATATATGTAAATTTGTATTTACTAATTAATAAATATTTCTTTACAAAGTATGAAGAGAAAATATGCAATAATGAATAAGTCTCAGAGGAGGAGGAAAAATATAATCAAATGTCGATGCTCACAACACAACTAACACAATTGCAAACTAACATAAATGCACTTGAATTAACTTGCTTTAGATTAGACAACATGTATTACTATCTTATTCAGTAACCAACTATGAGTTACTAATTTTAAGAAAAATTTTTTTTTTTTTATTCTCATCTTCAGTGTAGCCTAGATATTTAAACAGGCAGCTCAGTACTAATTAAAATTTTAAAAAAGTTATATCAAAACTTTTAATGTACTCAATGTAAAGTTTCAAAATTTATAACACTTTTAAGTTGAAGAAAAATAATTATGATTACTCATCTTATATTTTATATTTCATGTTCTCATTTTTTTTATATACTCATATTTTTTATAACAGACGCTTTACACTTACTCTTCTAAGCTTGAAATGCAATTTAAATAGAGTATTAATCAGTAAAAATTGTTAAACAAAATACTATTTAAAATAGGAGACTTAAATTCTCAAAACGAGAAATATGCAAACTTTAATTTAAAAGAGAAGTTCTTACTTTTCATTCATACGTTACATTAGAATTTGTCTAAAAAAATTTAAAAAACTGAAAACTTTCAAAACATGAAATTTGTAATTAAACTGAAATGTCACAAAAACGTATTAGCTTGCGAAAATAGTGACATAATTATCTACGAAAACTAACAATAGTATTTCTAATTTGTTTATTTCTTTTACTAATTGTTACGTTTTGTCAACACTTTTTTAATGGTGCTGCAAATCAAAATTTTCACTAAGGAGATAATTATCCAATTGGAAATATTTTCTGTCTGGAAAAAATGAAAAGCAAATTTTATTAATAAATCAATAAATCATCAATATTTGCATTATAAGTTTATTGATCGCTTGACAACGTCGGAAATGTGAATCGATTGGTTTGCGCTCTGCGGTCATTTTGTGCACACTTTAGGCTAATTAGACCGGGACCTACAGTTTCATGTGTATTCCTAGCAAACATCCATGCCACCACCAGGTTCGACCCTGAAACCTGTAGTAACAAAGGCCAGAGCCCTAGCTAATTGTCCATCAGGCCTCAAAAATGAGAATCGAAGAATATTCAAAATTAAATCAAAATTAATGGAATTTTGATAAAATATTTAAAATTGAAATACTTGAAGTTTTTGGCACTCACTTACAAGAGCACAATTATATTAGTAGTAAAGAATGGTATAGGGACCTGATGATGTCTCCTGGATTTGATTGCTTAGTATATATAATTATTGTATTTAATAAGTAAAAGCACGAATAAAATTTCTAATATTTGCATTAAAAAAATATGAAATTTTTGGTATTGTTATTAAGTAAGTGTTAAACGAAGTGCATATAAATTTCGGTTTAGTAATTCTAAAAATGGGTTGCAGTTTTACGAAAAATTTTCATCTATATACAGTACAACTATTAAAAATATTAATAATTACACATTAATATACACAAAATGGTTCTTTAAAGCATGATTTGAATGCAATCGAAATTTTCTTATCATTCAACTATATTCTAAACTTCTATTGCTTTCATCCTCTGTACATTAAATTAAATACAATAAAAACTCAAACGTCCTACCAGAATAATTTAAATAAAATTTTCAATTCAAATAAGTCTGAAAAAAATATCTCTGTAATTGATTCATTAAAATAAAACAGTGATAGAATGTAATGTTTTTTTATAATAAGTTTTTAACTGAAAGCAATACAACGATATGCGACATTTTAATGCAGGATTTTATATGATATTTATCCTTTTAATTAATAATAATTCTCAATACAATGAAGAAATATTAAAAAGTTGTAAAAATAACAGTCGTGAGAAACTCACTCTTATTTTTGTGAGTGTGATATTGACAACTTTGCACGATAGCAATTCAAGTAGGAGGAAGAGAAGCTAATGAAATTTTTTAACCATTCAATCCATCTCTAAAAACATGTTCTATGCTAAAGAGCGTAAATTTAATTGTGTAAATTAAAAATTATACATTAAAGAAATATATCCAATTCAATTAAAAAAGCTAAAAGTAAGTAAACATCAAACGGTATTAAACGCTAATTATAAAATAAGAACACAAATAAGAATGACACATGAAATAAAATTCACACAACTTTCCATTCTTTTCCAACATCTTATTCGTAGGTAATTTTCTATCAAAAATTACATTTTTTTTTTTTCAATTAGAGGAAAAAAATTTTATTTTTTGTTATTTGGTTATTATCAGACGAAAATGTTGGATGCAAAGAAAAAAATATATATATTTCTTCTTTCAGAACACATTAATGCTTTTAAGAAATAAATAACATCCTTTAAGGTCAGTGACAGGAAAAGTTTATCAATTGGCATAATGTCCCATTTTGTAGATCAATTCTGACTTATGGCTCAAGAAAAATTTGATCGATTAATTTGTGATTTTATTTTACAAGGGATTAAAGATACTTACTGCTGACCCTAATGAACAAAAATCTTCATTATTAATTGTGCCGTTATTTAGACAATCAGCTGAATTTTGAGTATTATATTTATAGGAAATTGTTTGATGCCTTGAGTGCTATAATTATATGAAAAGTTTTTGCATACTTTTTACAGCATTGCCTTTATAAAAAAAACATCAAATAAACAATTTTAAAATAAAAATTCTAGGAGTTGATACGTATAACAATTACCATCTATTCTCTAAACTCCTCCTTAATTATTTAAAAGGCGTTTATTACTTTTATAACAGTGCACGTTAATGAGAATAAAGGAAATGAACATCCATAATTGCTGCCGTCAACATATGATCCCCCCGGTCAACATAAGAACTCATCTTGCAATCCGTCCAGTTTTACAGCAGAAAATTCTGACTGATGAATTGTACTATTTTATTTTATTTGGAAGTAACAGAGCCACACACTGCCCTCCTGCTAACTCTGCTAAAATTGTTTACCATCAAATGATCGCTTTTTTTTTTTTTTTTTGTTACAGCTAAAAGCGTTATATTATATTGGTATTCAAAACAATTTGATAATCAAAAAATTTTGGGTAAAATCAACCTTAAATATCTAAATGAAAATACAAATTTAATTTTAATGCATCCCCCTAATAGAAAAAAAAATCTTTTAAATCTATTATAACTAAATCAAAAATATTTCAATTTTAGATCGTTTAACAATCACCGTCGATTTCTTAAACTCCTCATTAATTAACTAAAAGATATCTTTTATAACAGTGAGCATTAATGAGAATGAACGAAATGGCGCATATCATTTACGGTCAACGACAATAAATGCTCCATCAATCGACATAACGGCCCATTTTGTCGATCCAGCTTTTGATTAACAATCTAAAAATCTGTCTTATTAATTGCTCTATTTTATTTAATTTAGTGGGAAAAAGAGCTCCCTCGCCGTATTGCTAACGCTAATGAATAAAATTGTTTACTATCAAAATGACAGCCTTTTTTTTATAGCTAAAAGTGTATATTTCTATTTGTACTGAAAATAATTTGATAATCAGCGCAAATTTTAGTAAAATCGACATTAAATATCTACATGAAAATATAAGTTTAAATTTTATTACATCGCCCTAATCGAAAAAAAAATTAAGTTAATGTATTATTAAAAATATTATACCAATATATTAGTAGTAATGTACTATAAATTAAATTAATTAAATGTACTATAACTAATTCAAAAATATTCCCCTTTTAAGAGTCTATTCGTTTAGCAAATACCGTCGAGTCCTTAAAACTCCTCATTAATTACCTAAAAGGGATCTTTTATAATAGCGGGCATTAATGAGAATAAAGGAAATGACGAAGATCATTTACGGTCAGCGACAATAAACGCTCCCACCAATCGACATAACGACCCGTTTTGTCGATCCAGCCCGACTCGCAGCCCAAAAATCTGACTGATTAATTGCTCTATTTTTATTTCACAAGCAGCCACACACTGCCCTACCGCTAACCCTAATGAACAAAAGGCTTCGATATCAAGGGGGAGATGGACCCAAACGACCGAGCGGCGGTCACATAAGGGTATAACGCTATTCAATTAGCCCTCGACTGGACTATCAAGGGATTTACATAATTCGCGTCAGTTTCCGGTCCTATCCATTCATTACCAAATTGCCGTTTAACAAGATTGAATTTATCAGCTATAAGTGGCTCGCCTTAATGCAATCAAGCTGATGAAAGAACAGAGACGACGACTTTCCTCCTGCCCCCCTCCCCATCCTTACGCCGAACTTCATCCAATGGATTGAAGGGAGAGTGTGTGTGTGTGTTCCTTTTCTTCCAGTACCACCCCCGCACATGCCCCCCTGTATTTTCCACATCAAAGGGGTTCCCCGAGTCTTTTTCGTGTCATTAAGAACCTCTGTCCAGATAAAGCGGTGATTAATAGCCGACCGGAAAATTCATTAATAAAGTAGGTTCCCTTGAGTGTCTTTTCAGGAGATTTTCCTCTTCATCCTCTCTCCATCTCTCTCCCTCTGAGGATCCCCTTTTGCGCTCTCGGTGCTCTTTCTGGCGCCGAGGATGCGCTCTTCATTGTCACGTGGAGATGATTTAGCATTTCTCGTCCAATAACAACACGGCATTTAGTAATTCAACGGGGGATAATGGCCGATGGAAGGAAGGGAGGGGGGTTCGATGCGGTCACAGTTTCATAACTGGTGTTTAAATCAAAATTTTGCACGGCTTTCTCTCTCTCTAGTTCTTTTGTGCAAGAGAGAGAGGGAGATAGAGAAAGTGCGGGATATAAATTATGGAATGAACGCGACCTTTTCTTTTGGCATTGTTTGTGCGTTTGATTTGTATTTTTAGGGAATGCTGGTAAATTGTGTTTGAAATATTTCACGCAGTTATTGGGCTTCCGATTTATTTCACTCTCTCTCAAAAATATATATTTGCTGTCATGTGTAAACTATATATATTTTGGGAGAAGATAAATTATCAAAGCTGGAAATATATAATAAAAGATTAGTGGGAAAAAAATTTAATAGCTTCCTCTATCCTTATATTAAATTTATGATGTCACTAATGCATTTTAAATGATTGTGACATTAATTTATTATTATTAAAAGAGCTTATTTTCCAAACAAGTATATAGTTTTAACACACTCAGGAACGACAACAATTTTCGCTATATTTTGGTAAATTTATTTTGGTTATTTTAGGCTCTTATTTCATTTAAGCCGAAATTATATAGTTAACAATGTGATATTAATGCGCTAATAAATAAAATTATTTAATAAGTTGACAGAATTATTTTATACTGTGCAAAAAAAATTAATTAAATATTTTTTTTTAATAATTAACTAATAATTCTTCTTAATTATTTTTTAATAATAAATTTAATTCTTCTAATTTAGATTTTAAAAAACCCAAATTAATAAAAAATTTATTATATATACATA
Source organism: Caerostris extrusa (assembly GCA_021605095.1). Taxonomy (NCBI): domain Eukaryota; kingdom Metazoa; phylum Arthropoda; class Arachnida; order Araneae; family Araneidae; genus Caerostris; species Caerostris extrusa. Next base: position 140,937 of record BPLR01000229.1, read on the forward strand.
TTTTTTTCAAAATCTTATCAAAATTATTTATTTAATACTATTAATTAGTTCACTTTTACACATAAATATTTTTTAAATTTTATTTTTAGTATACATATTTGGCTTAAGAAGTACATTTTTATTAGAAATGTTACCAAAGTAAACAAATTAACTAATTACCAGAAATTATCAATGTAAACAAATTAACTAATTACCAGAAATTACCAATGTAAACAAATTAACTAATTACCATAAAGGATCATGTAAACAACTTATTGAAGTGTCATTGTATCAATTTATTGAAATAAACATTTTGTGAATTTTAAAACAGAAGAAAGTAGGGAATATATTTTTGTAATTCGAGTCTGCTTCAATATTTTTAATTATTTGCTTTGATAGAAAAATATTTAAATGTCACCAAAAAGGTGTTTTATTTTCCAAAAATATTGTCTGGTTACTGTTTTTAATTTGCAGAAATTAGTCGTATATGTTAATGTTACATTTCTGAAAATTTTCTGTTTTAATCCTATAAACATAACTAAACATAGATTTAGAGTTTCATTTTATCGTTCTTTTAAAATAAATGTTTTTAGTTGTCAACACTGAGTAAAGACCAAAAGATTAAAGTTATATGAATTAATTTAAATAACGTGTGAAAAAGGATGTGTTAAGGATGTATTTATAATTTTAAGGATTAATTTATTTATATAAGAAATGTGTTCATACTTCCTACGAATAAGATACGTTCTTAAAGTTTACATTATTTTCCACTGAAGTTTACCTTTCTTTGCAGGTGTGGTTTCAAAATCGAAGAGCTAAATGTCGGAAGCATGAAAGTCAAATGCAGAAAAGTAAGTTTGAAAATTTACTATTTTACGATTAGAAACTCAAACTCATGCTATCACGAAATTCGCCTCACATAAATCCTTTTTACCTTAAGTGAATCCCAACTTAGGATGTGGATCTGTTGAGGGCGTACAAAAATATTAGTACAAAAAAAAGAAAATAGTAATAGGTATAAAGATATAAAACAGGCGGTTGAAAGTTGTTATATTGTTATTTATTTAGATGTTAGGTTGTTGTTTCATGAAATTGAAATGAACTGCAGAATTCAAAATGAAAATATGTGTGTGTATAATCCTCATTATCTTGCAGTGAGGGACGGATATCCCATGAGTAATCTATTAATGGATGGTGGAAAAGGAGGCAGCTTCTGTAGTGATGGACAGTATTTTCCGGGAGGACTTTTAGGGGAACTACCCCGTATTTGCGTATTGTAGAGAAAAACAAAAACTCCCACCGGGTAGTCCGACTCACAAGGCAAGACGTTAAACGCCATAACTTTCCTAGATTTTTTTAAAGAATGACTACAACAAAGCCGTCAGTGAATTGAACCTCAGTTCTAATGCTCACGAGCGGCGCCTGTTACCACTGAGCTAAGAGTTGGGCAAAATCAAAATACAGGTATCACTAGTTTGGATTGCTTGACTAATATACTAGTTAACCTAAAAACATTTCTACCTAACAAAAAAAATTTTCTTTTTTGGATAGAAGGATGAGTGAGAGGATTATGAATGGTGAGAAGGTATACATAAATATAAAATTGTATTAAGAGATGCATTAAAGAAAATAAGTAAGAAACACTACCTTGAAGGTGCATGTAAAAATTATTTAATTTGAATTTTCGAAATTGTAGACATTTTTTTATTTAATTAAGAATAAATTGAAAATTGTTTTTCTTACAATAATTTATAAAAGTCTATGAATATCTCGTAAAAATATTTAGAAATCTTAACATTTATTAGCAACACAATTTTACGTTTATAGGCTAAATTAGTTGTATACAAGTTTTTTTTCAAAGATCCTTACAAATTTCAAGGAATGATAGATAAATGCACGACACAGATGTACTCGTATTCTTTAAAAAGAGATGCTAGTTCATAAACTGAAAACTTTATCCAAAACCCTCTCCAATTCAGACAGTTTTAAAGTCAATTTCATCAAGAAATAATATTCTAAATTTCAACTCGATTTCAATAGATAATGTTTGGAATTTAAATAGATTTTAAAAACAAATATTTATTTAAAATTTGCAGTATGAAAGACAAGTTTATTCTAACCAATTTTCAAATTATCTCAAACTTTCTGCACGACATTCGGCATCTAAAGAATGGGCCAAACAAAATCTATTAACCCTAAACAACATTCCAACCTCATCTCTGAGTGCGTTCTTTATTATCACCATCGTTCTTCCTCAAAATAAAAACAGAAACCTTCCTATTTATTTCCCTAAATAGGGACCATTTATTTATTCTAACAAATTAAACCCTCCTTAAAGATATTCTAACAAATTAAACACTCCTTAAAGATGCATGTAAAAAATTGCTTAGTTCGAATTGCGAAGCAATATATCTTTCCATTCAATTAAGAATAAATTGGAAATTATTTTTTCTTACAATAATTTACAAAAGTCTATGAATATCTCGTAAAAATATTTAGAATTCGAAACATTTATAAGCAACACAATTTTTTACGTTTATAGGCTAAATTAGCTGTAGTATACAAGTTTTTTTCATAGATCCTTATAAATTTCAAGGCGTGATAGAGAAACGCAGGACCATATATGTACTCTTATTCTCTAAGAAAGAGGAATGCAAGTTCAAAAACTAAAAACTCTATCCAAAACCTTCTCCAATTCAGACAGTTTTAAATTCAATTTCAACAAGAAATAATATTCTAAATTTCAACTCTGATTTCAATTGGTTCATTTTGGAATTTAAATAGATTTTTTAAAATGTTCAGTATGAAAGACAAGTTTATTCTAACCAACTTTCAAATTATCTCAAACTTTCTGCACGACATTCGGCATCTAAAGAATGGGCCAAACAAAATCCATTAACCTTAAACAACATTGCAACCTCATCTCTGAGTGCATTCTTTATTATCACCATCATTCTTCCTCAAAATAAAAACAGAAACCTTGCCATTTATTTCCCCTAAATAGGCACTATTTATTTATCCTAACAAATTAAATGATTCCATTTAAAGCTCATTGTCCAAACGGGAATCCTCCACCCCTATTCTTAGGAAGAAAAGCATAAGAGTCACAGCCTCTGGCGCCAAACAGTAATAGGCTTGAAAACCTTCACCTTTGGCTTCGAATTTACATACGATGTTCTCTTTGAAAGCAAACTGGAGAGGGAAAAAAATAAACAAAAGGGAAAAAACTTCAAAAAACAGAAAACTGCATATCTCTTTGAGAAAGTTGGGTACGCTTCGCACAAATAAAGGGGATAAGTGTAAAAATAAGGCAAAAATATATGGATGGAGCCCTTTCAAGGAATGCGAATCTGGATAAGTATTCCTTTTGCCCTTGCTCCTTTAAAAGCAATCTTTAAGAACGTTTCATGCCGTTTGGTTCCTGCAAATTCCTTTTCCCTTTTGTTTTTCCCTGCTACATGAAAGGGAGAATTCTTATTTCACCGAGAATTGCTTTTTATTGAAAACCAAAGTGTTTATTGGGCAACCAGCCATCATTCTTTCTTTGTTTTGCAGATGCCTCCGGTACCGAAAAGGGGGTTGAAAGGGGTAAGCACACCCTCGCGTGTATGCAAATAGGGGGTGCGCGTCCATTTTTTGTTGTTGTTGTTGTTTTGTTGTTATATGCATTCGAAAGGAGCTTTCAAGTGTTCGTATTGCGTTTCTTTTCTAAAAGTGAAGTATGGACGACGCCTAGCATATGACTTTTCTTTTGTATTTAACTTAAAGAGCACAATGGTATATGTCCGAAATCTGTCTTGAGTTCGTTTTTGACTTAGTTATTTTAAAAGTTTACGTAATAAAACCTATTTTTCATCAAAATTATTTAATTAACAGCTTTTCTTACAAGGCTTAATATAAGATATGTGGAGGTATAATTTTACAGATCTGCAATTTACTGTTTTAAATAATTAACCCGATATTTATATATTGCCAAATCCATGTAAAAAACTATTTCGTTTTGTTACATCCCTTTCTAAGTATTTATACAGTATTATACACTATTTTCAACAGCATTTTATAAAGTATTTATACAGAAATATATGCATAAATACTTTGAAATCAATGAAAAACTGTTAAATTACAATGATAATGCAATAGGTGTTTTAATGAAAATTGGATAACTCATTTATTCAAAAGGAATAATTTTTTGCTTGGATTTGGCAGTATATGTACATTAATTAATATTAATATACACATTAGTAAACATGGTTTCATTGTTAAAATAGGGCTAGTTAACAGCATATTTATAGTTCAGGATTTTTTATCTCTAGTTATTATCTTTATAATCATTTGACAAAAAAATATCCTACTATTTCTAAAATGAGAATATCTAAAAATATGGAATATTTTTAAAAAGAAAAATCTCAGTAAAAATAAAAACATAAAACGCATTAAAATTATTTGACTGAGAAAACAACTTTGTTGCGTTTTATGCGATGTTATTTAAAACTTTTATTGAAATATAAAAATTTACACATTGTAAGAGTTTTTAAAATTCCCAAATCAAAATTATGTAGACTAAGTCAATTTCATATTGCCTAAAAACAGGCACAAATATAAACGCATCATGAATAAAAGACTTTTGAATTTTTAATAAATAATCCCATCTTAAAAAAATCTCCTAAGTATTTAATAAAGAAAACAGTGTTAAAACGAGAAAAAAAAAAAAAGAAAAAAGTTACAAATTATATAATTCTTTAAAATAATTATAATTATTAAACTAAAAAAAATTAAAATCAAATATAAACAAATATTAATAAAGTGTAAAACAAAGCAAATATTTAATAAAAACCAAACATAAATACAAATATTTAATAAAAACCAAACATAAATACAAATATTTAATAAAAACCAAACATAAATACAAATATTTAATTAAAAACGAATATTTAAAATATTGCTATCAATATAACTGGGAATAACAATTATATGAAAAAACAATTTCTTGTATCATAAATTTTATTGCATTATGTGTATATAAAGAATATTCTAATTACCATTGCTAAATTGAGTACAAAAATAAAAGAAATCAACAAACAATAAATAAGCAAGCATTTTTAAAAACTTACGTCACTGTTCTTATGAATCTGCCTCACCGCAGAGGAAAGCTTACATTAGTTGCGTTTTCCCTATTTTTGTGAAAAAGAGACATTAAATGTAAAATATTCGCAGCAGATACATATATGCAAAATAAAGCATACGAGGGAAAAAAATATTTTTTTTTCTTTTTCGGTGTAAAAAAAAAATATAAGGAAGCACCCATAAGCACTCAGTGTAGCGTGTGCTTTAAAAGGCATTACGTGAAGCATACGTTATTTTCACGTTCCATTTTGCTCCAACGCTTTCAGAGCAAAATGGCGTCTCTTCAAATTTTTGTTACTTGCAGACGATTTTTAGAGTTGCCGAAATTCCTTTTGCTTTTCTTAAAAATTACATTTTATGAGACTTTTGGACAAATGGATTGTTTCTTCTTCTTCTCTCTTTTTTTATTAATAATTTAATTTATCTCATAAATTTAATTAAATGTTTCAAAAAGGTTTACTTTTTATTCTTAAAACTATATTATTTTACGATGTGAATTATACTTATACTTTAGAATATAATACTTACTTTTATATATAATTAATATACTTTTTTATATAAAATTTAGAATATAATACTTTAGAATATATTTTATTCTATTACTTTTTTTTTTTTAAGAAAAAAAAAATCAATGAATTTTAGAAGTTTATATATGGCATTTTAATAACAATCATAATTTACCATTAGATTCATTTAAACTTTATTACTCAATATGACTTATGCAATATGAATTTCGAATTTAATAATGAAACAATGAATGAAAAGCACTGATTTTCTTTTGTCAAATTTGTAATCATTTTATTGAATTACAATTAAAAACAGTTTTGATTTATTGTAAAAAAAAAAAACTTTAAAGATAATAGTAAGATGTTTACTTTAAAAAATTTTTGTTTTTATGTAATTTAAAAAATGAATTGATTTTTAATAAAATATTTTTTTTTTTTTAATTTATTTATTATTTCAGTAAGGATCAACTTTAATTTTTTTCTGCAACGTTTCATTTTTAAATATTTAAAATACAAATATGAAATAACTTAATTAATAAAATATTCATCCAAAATTCTTTTCTAACATTTCAGCTATCACAAAAATTTTGTTATTTCTTGGTTTTTATATGAATTGGTGTAAAATAATAATTTAATTGAAGAATAAATATTTAATTATAAAATAATTATGTTCATTAAATTTATTCTAAAAATAAATTATATAAGATGTTATTATGAAAACATTTACTTACATAATGTTAAATCTTTAATAAAAAATTTATCTAAAACAAATAACTGTATTCGTGAAAAATTTATTTTACATCCTGATAATGATTCTATGGAAAATAATATTTTAAAGGACAGAAATCCTTTTTTTAATTCCTTTTCTCCCCCTTTTCCTTTTAATCCCTTTCTTTTCCTTTTTAATCGTCTTTATGAATAAAAGACATTAAAAGGAGAAAAACATTATTTAATGTCATTTGTAAGCAAAACAATAATGACTCACCAACTCGTATTCACAATTAAAACTTCTAATTAATTTCTTAAATAGCATATAGGCAAGCAATAGAGTTAATTGAAACTGAAGATTCTTTAAAAGAATTTTTTTCTGTGTTCTAGAATCCTATAGATCCTTAACTTTCGATTTGTTATGTCGTGGAAAACTGAAAACATTGCAACAACATGGATTTGGAACATAAGTTTAACGAACTTTCCCATGGTAGCAGGGTAGAACTGAAATTTAGGAAAACGTTTTGACCATTATACTGGGAAACATTGATTTGAAATGCTAGTTTCAATTCGCATGACAAATATAGTAATCTAAAAAATAAACTCCATTGAAAAGTATTTTTAAAAGAATGCCTTCAAAACGGCAATAACTTAAAAAAAACTGAAATCCTTTCACCAATTTGAATTTATCATGTGTGACCATATTTTGCTGGACAAATACACATGGGGGTATACTAATATTCAGAAACCCGAGAAATTTAGGAATCAATTGGACAGAACACTTTAAGAATGGAAATTCTGCATTTTGGTGTTCCCTCTTGTTTATTTGGCGATTTTTTTATCTTGTGATTTTTGCAAAATCCCCTCTAAATGAACAAGATGGCTGCTGCTGTTCCAAAATACTGTGGGTTTAGCGATTCTTTTTGAGTGGAAAACTGATTTGACGAAATCAGGGCTGAGCAGAATCCACACAAGAACCCTCCAATTCAATAGCGACAGGAATATAACAAAATTGAATAACTCTACAGGTTCATGAAGTAGCAACTGTTCAAATACTATAAGAATCCCTACCCAATTCAGACAGATGTCTGTTAAATAATGGTTAAATTAACTTTTATAAACATACACTTTTGATCCTTTGACACTATTGTGAGGATATTGAAACACTAACCTGTTTACATTTTGAACACCAGACAATTCAATTGTCATTGTTTTAGCGGCCAGACCATTAGACATGATAAAGCATATATGTAGCATTAATCAATTAATAGTGTTTCTTCGTCAATCTGCATTAATCAATCAATAGTGCTTTTTGATTAATCAACATTAATCAATCAATAGTGTTTCTTCATTAATCAGCATTAGTCAATCAATAGTGCTTCTTAAATCAGCATTAATCAATCAATAGTGCTTCTTGATTAATCATCATTAATCCATCAATAGTGCTTCTTGATTAATCAGCATCAATCAATCAATAGTGCTTCTTGATTAATCAGCATCAATCAATCAATAGTGCTTCTTGATCAATAAGCACTATGGAGGATCTTCCACACATTTCAGTTCCATCGCAATTTAAAAAGAATTTTTAATTACATTATTCTTTTCAAATCAATTTTCGAAGAATATATTGTGAATTATCGGATATAAATAATGATCTTATATATCTTAAATAATAATTTGTTTCAGTAAAAATTATAAGTTTTTTTTTTTCAAACCACAAAATTTAAATAATATGCATATAATAACAATATTTAAGGATTCAACATGTAATCACAATACCACATCTCATTTACTCTTAAAAACATTTTCGAAACACTTACAAAATGCATTCGGTTTCGTTTCATTGTATCTATATACACACATAAACAAACACGCATACAAAAAAAGTGTACGGAGAGACATCCAATACCCATTCTGTGATAAATTTGAGCGGCCGAAATCAAATCTGAAAGGGTGATCTCTGTAACATCGGAAGCATTGAATAAACAGAATAGGCCGCAATCTTTATTTCATTAGCGTGTCGATCTATTTTTGTGTTAGAAAACCCTGACATGGAAAGAACTGACACTGGGAGAGTGAAACTAAAATGAAATGTAAGCTCTTTCTGGGAACTGCTGACAAAACTCTACTTTCCCGATCCAGAGATGTCTGGAAGAGTTAAGTGATTCGTCGGGAAAGGGCTTGAATTCGAATGGGTCTATTTGTAGTCCTGTGGCTCAATCTGTGAACGAGTTTTAATATATTATAAAGATATATTGTGAATATATGTATACTTAACAGTGGTAGTTTATTCAACTAATAGCTTTCGTTATTATTTATAGTTTAAAAGTTATCTTGAATGTTTCTCATACACAAATACTAAGAAGATGTTAGTATTTTATCGCAATGCTTAAAATATCACCTTTTTTTTTCTTTAAATCGTCCGTCAGAATCGTGTTTCACTTATGTTATACAGACTCCTAGCTTAGTGGTAACGTGCGCCACAGGTGAGCATTAGAGCTGAGGTTCAATCCTCTGGCGCCATTGTTGTAGACACTGTTTCAAATACGAGAAGACTCGATGTCATTTGTGATGTTCAGCATCTTGCACTGTTAATCAGACTGCCTGGGGGAGTTTTCCGGTTTTCTCCCATACGCTGCTCAAATAAAGGGTAGTTTACCCTAAGCTATCTTTCCGGAAGACACTGCCCTTCTTCTCCAGCGACTTCAAATAAGACTTTTACCTACAGGTGCTCCATTACAACTGACCACTTAAGTCTTCATCTATGAGTAGACTACTCATGGGATGATTGTCTCACGCTACAGGACACTGAGGATGAGTCACACGAAGAAACCATGAGGGAAGAACAATGCCTATCCAGGAGGACTTTTAGGGATAACTTTCGTAGTTTGAGAAACTTGTGGGGGAAAACCTGGAAAAATCTCCCAGCCTAACAATCGATGGGAGATGCTTTACGTATGTCATAATCGTGATCGAGCCTCGTCGTTTCTAAAAGCAGTGACTGCAAACGGCATTAGCAGATTTCAAACTGATCTATCCTATACATTACCCCTGGTCTATAATTTGGGCGCTCTACCCCATTGCTAAAATATCACCAGAATAATTCGGATACTTTGATCACGTTTTTATATATTGAAGTGATTTCAAGTTTCTCTTGTAACTTCTTGCATGTTATTATGAATTTTTATGGACAATGTGGAACTGGGACTTAAAATATGGCACCAGAAGCTTTTCGTGTTTATGGTGGGGATAGGCACATTTAATATGTAAGTTGGAAAGGTAATTTGCGTAGATTGCTTTTGAGGAAGAGAAAAAAGATGTTGGGAAAAACCCTAGATGCCATTTCTGGTGGTCTTCATTCGAAGTGGCAAATTGCCGTGGCAAAATGTGCTGTATTCTGGATAACGCTGAATCTGTTGGCGTTCTAGCACGAATAAGCGCAAGTCAAAATTTTCAGTAATCAAAAACACCAACATTATGCCTTTTTTTAAATTCAGATTTTAATTCTCATATTCTTGGAATACGTTAAGCAATACAATTTGCTGCTACTTCACAATATTCCTTCAAGAATATGTTCCATTTATAGCAAGATTGTATATTTTGCTGTTAATATTTAGCCAACCATTTAATAATATATATGTGCGAACAAAAATTGATGCTAACTATAGATGCTGTTATTTTGGCGGCAATCTCTAAGCAAGTGGCCCAGTGGTTACGTACTTAGCCAGTGGGTAAGAGGGGTTTGGTTCGAATCTGCAGGTGGCGTCCGTTGCTGTCACAGTTTTCAAAACTCGATGGTGAATGTGGTAGAGCATGTAAGGAGTCTCGCATTGGTAGTCGCGATGGCCTGATGAGAGTTTCCAAGTATTTTCTTAGGAGACATTAGAGTGTGGGGCATCTCCCTCTAAAAATCTTCCTGAGATTTTCTTCTTTCATCAGTGAGTAGTTAGTGATATGCAGGAGTGGAGCATGTCTCCCAAAGCTGTTCAACACACACACATATGTATATGTCGGGGCTTTATTTGCTCATGCTATTTATATATATACATATATATGAGCAAATAAAGCTCCGATACATGTTTAATTGCGCAGAAATTACTGTTAATCGATACAAAGTGTATGCATATATATAAGCTAATTATGTAAATTAGTCGATGGTAAAAAGTAACGTTTTAGTACATCATAAATTTAATAAAAAGGATTCCAATTCTTTTACGCAAAAGCTACTTTTCCATTCCGAAATATTCAGCTAACCCCTCTACTCGTCGTTCCATTGGAAAAAGATGGAAAGTTCATGTGCGCATTCCTTACAATTACATATCCACTGACGTCCGACAACACTTGCACAAACGGACACAAAACACAGAAAAAAAAGAATGAAAGCAAAAATCACCACTGGCTCCAACATGCACATATCCCCCTCCCCCTGGAAAAAAAAAAAAAAAGAGAGAACGCAAAGGGGAGGGGACAAATCCTTAAGAACCGTTCCACCAATTTATCTTAACTTAAAGGGGAACTGGGGATATGGCTGCCAATGCTAGTTACATAAACATCTCTGTCAGTGTCCCATTTAACTAGGGAATTTTGCAGAGTAGCGCCCTGGTCCTAAGCAATCCGGATGGCCAAATTAGATTGTCCACTGAGAGAGAGGATTCTGTCCTTTTGGCCAGCTTCGATTTGCGAACTGGACAGACTGGTTGTTTTTGCTGTCTGCTGGGTTGTGTTACCATCTATCAGCATTACAGTCATTCTGAATGTGATATCGCATAGTCCAAGGAATTTGGACTCCCCTCCCCTCACTTTCGCATGTAATTCGGTTGTCCTCCTCCTCTTCTTCTTATTCTTTCCTTTTTGTCTGCATTTTACTCAGCATCCCTTTTCTTATTCGATCAGAGAAAAAAGGGGCTTGAGTATATGCGGTGTTATTTACTGGTCTGTGTCATTTAAAAAGGAGTTTTGAAGTCGTACACAATTTGGGTCAAGAATTTGGAAAGTTAAAAAAAAAAAAAAAAAAGAGACAAAAAAATTTCAATGTATGCACGAACTATTTGTGTTTTCTTTTTGTGCTATCAAATAGACTAAAAATTAAATTTATATATAAAATGTACGAAATTTATACTCTTTATATTATTTGATACAAGTAATTGAATAATAAATTAGAAAAAGTATGAAAGTATTATAAAAACACCAAAAGAAAAGTAATCGTATATTAATCAAATTGGTAAAAAAGTTATTAAGCTATTCATGTAATTGTACAATTTTCTTTAATTTAAATCTGTATATGCAGTTTATCTTTGAAAACTTATGCCACAACTAACTCCACAGCACTACAGTCCATGGTCGTCTACCTATTGACAGCTTCCAAAACAGGAGATGTTTTCTTTTTGCTGTAGGGTTGTCAGCCCTACGTCCACAATCTTGTTATACCGGGACCTACAGTTTAAAGTGAATTCCGAACCCTACAATTATCCATGGCACCGCCGGAATTCGATTCCGAAGCCTGTGGCACCAAGCACTAGTCACTGGCCATCAGGCCCCTGAAAACTTATGCAAATTATTAAAATATATATTATCCTAATTAATTTAATTTCAGAATGTATATTACTTGCTGCTTCAGTCTGGTACTTTCAATTAATAATCTTCTTTTCCCTTATAGTTGGACCAAATTCATTGTCCTCCGACCTCATGATGGCTACCAGCACGCCTATAGAATCCTCTAGAATAGCTCCTTACATCAATGTCTCTAGCGCTATGGCCAGACTACCGCAAGAACGTTATTTAGTGCCAGGAGCCCATTATTTACCCTATGCTGATCCGGCATTCATTGCAGCTGCACAACACTACGCCGCCGCTGCAGCTGCAGCAGCAGTAGCCAACACAACGACAGGTGGAGGTGCCAGCACAGGCCCAACTACGACTGGCCCGGCACCACACCACAGCTTCCTATTCTACCCCACACCAACACATCCCTTCAGCCTCTCAGCTCTGATGGCAGCAGAAAGGCTGAACAACAAGAACTCCAGTATTGCAGATTTGAGGCTAAAAAGCTCAAAAACATGCAGCGGCCCTTGGATTGTAATCATGGCAATGAGTGGTTGCTATTTTTGTGTATACAACTATTCTGAAGGTTAAGCAAAGACCTATCTTCTGGCGACTTAACCTATAGTGGCATAAAGATTTGTTTAATATTTACCAAAGACATTATTGAAAAGTTTTTCCAAAATATAATTGGACCTAGATACAATATCAAAACTGATTGTGGATCTCCTTAAAAACTGTCCGTGGACATGAAGAGAAATTGGGCAAGAATTTAATGATTTGAATCATTCTAAATCTTTTGTAATTATCAGAACTTAAGTCAGTTGTGCCATCATTGTCTTTTATATCCGAAAGAAGTCAAATCAAATACAAGATTAAATGTTGGACTTTTAAAGATGTGATGTTATCAGAAAAAGGAATCGGCCACTGAGAAATAATCAAATTTGAAGTTTTGGTATCTTATAAACACATAAACACGTGGAAAGTGTAACTATCATATTGCTACAACAATTTAGCTTGATGTGCAAACTTGAATAGCTGCAAGAGCCAATACACCTGCTTTTACAAAAAGGAAAATTTGAATTAAGACAACAAAATTGCATTAATAATTATTGAAATAATAATAGGTAAAACCTAAAACATTAGGAATCTAAGGTGAATCAAGCATTTCATCAATACATTGCTTTTTTTATAATAAAGAACTTATTCAAGACAATATTCATACAAATAATAATGAACAATATTTATTTCACATCATCAATTAGTAATCTCACAATCAATATATCAATCTACGTATTGTTGTTGTTAACAATAAAAATGCTGGAATATCTTTTGATTTATTCATGTAAGAAAAAAAAATAGAAAACATTAAAGGAAGCAAAAGCGATGGATAAATTTCAATAATACATTTGCTTGGTAAAATTTCAAATATTTTTATATATTCAAGGTAATTTATAGAAAAACAATAATAAAACTCTTGAAGAACTGCAAATATCAAATGGAAAAATTTCCCTAAACACGTACAGTACTCTAACAGTGACAAACTTTTTTCCATTTAGATCCTAATTCCATTAAAAATTAATTAAAATTTTTCCTGGAACTCAATATAATTGATTAAAGAGATCATCTTTGAAGGATGATTCATCCTTTCCATTAAAAGTTATCTCTTGAAATGTTTCATTTACAGATGAATATGCTTTATGTGTTTAGCATAGTGACATGATACCATTACATTTATCTTCTTTTAAAATGAATGGCAAAGTATATTCACCATATGAATTCAAGTAATAAGGATCAAAATCGCTTCAAAGCAAATTAAATTTAATAACCAAGGTGCTAAGTAATTGAAATATATTATGATTCGGAAAGAGCAAGTTGTTTTTGATGGACAAATGAAAAAAGTTTTAAAATCTTGCTTTCAAAACTAAATATCCAATTAATTTAAATGTTATATTTCCCTAAAAAATATTAAATGTAAATGTTTTATATGTTTTTGGATTAAAGGATTAAATTGCTCAACATGTCCTAATAAATAATTAATAACATGTCCTAGTTAAATTTGTGGGTTTTGCAAATGGCCATTTTGTTTTCCTTATTTATAAAAAAATATTACAAATTATTCTGTTAAATTTGTATATGTTATGAAAAAAAATAATTATAATGTTATTTGTTAGATTTCTATGTTAATTTTGTTGCTTTTCTTTTATATTGAAGGGTGATATATTTTATGGAGAAAATGTTACTTTTAATGATACTTATTTATTTTACTTTATTTTATTTTTTTAAAGTACTATTAATTTTATATATATTTTTATTATATCAAAGTTTAATAATGTTTTAATATATAATTTTATTATAGCAATTATATTTTAATTCTATATATTTTTATTATATATGTTATTTATTCAAAGTTATTTGTCAAAGAATAATAATTTAAAAACAGTTTGTTTTCATTTTAAATTTAGAAAAATAATTAAAATACTAATACAAAAAATTACTTCATTTATATTGTACCCGATTTTCATAAAAAATGATGACGTTTGATTTCTATTTAGGATTAAGCTTTTATAATGAAAATATTTCTTCTTAACTTACATATGACTAAATCATTTTAATTCAAAATGGTTAAAACTTGATTAATCTTAAAAATTTTTTTTCTCTTGAAATAATTAAAAATTTTGATTCTGGTAATGGAAATTAAAATTCCTTTTTTGTTTAATTTATAAAATGTGTTTTCTCTGAAATTTGTGCCACGAACCTTCAATGAAAATCAAACTGAATTTTTCTTAGACATCTAAATGTTGTTGTTTTAATTATATGAAATAGAATTCCCTGTGTGATAGTTACTTGTATATTGTGTAAATGATGCGAGGTACTTTTTAAAAGATTTGGTTTAAGTCTTAGAATGTTTCAAGTATCCAACTTTGAATAATGAAGCTGCAAGAAGCAACTGTGAACGCAGTGGAATAATCTAAACATTGTTTATGCTATAACATTTTAGATGCAATAATATGTGAAATAAAAGTGTGTTGTTTATATGCAAGTCTATTTTATTATATTTTAAATATTCATTACATAAAAATGACATTCATACAAGATTCATACTTTAATTTTTTTAAACTATTTCATTATGTTTGAACCCTTATTTCTTGGTTCAAACATTTTTTTTTTTGTATAAATTGAAGCATTTTTTTTTTCGTAATATTCTTATAAAATATAATTACACAAATAAAAAAGTAAGTAAATTCATAAAGCGTCTTTTACATTGAACCCATTGCAAAATAATGGCCATGCAGTAAGAATTATTTGAAATTGTTGTTTTTGTTACCCATGGCTTTATTGGAACTCAATCTGTACAAATTTGGCCACTTACCATGGAAACAAAAGAACATATAAACAAATCGATATAGACATATAAATATAGACAAAGGGAAAGATCAGACATTTTTAACAAAAACCACCAAAAGGTTTTAAAAACTGTTAAAAACAAGTTAAATGTTCTAAGTATAAAAATTTTAAAAGCTAGAAGCACCATAATAGAATTCCATGTAATCAGAACATGTTTTTCTCCCTCCTCTGTGTGATAAGGCCATGGCCATTCTATAAAGAGTATACAAATCACCATACTGTTGTAAAATGAAGTATTTGTGTATGAATATGTTTGGAATTAATATCTCTTTAATGGAACAAGTGAAAAAAAGCATTAAGCAATTTAACAGAAAACAAGATAGCCTTATCCTTATCCTAACAGATAAAATATAGTAACAGATAAAAAGTAGAAAATACATGCTTAACTTACCTCATTAAATGAGAAATTATAAAAAAAAAAGCATATACTTATAGACGATAAAAATTATGTTTTCGATTGCAAAAACTCAGGGAATAGCTGACTTGTTCACAATTCAAATTGACTATCAATATGGAAAACTAGCTCATTTTAATAGTTAATTTTCTAAATAATAAAATAAGTTATATAAATGAATCATAATTGAAATGCTTGAAAAATTATATTCGCATTAGTATTTCAAGAAATAGCATTAATGATACTCCACAAAAAAGACA
The DNA here is from genome assembly GCA_021605095.1 of Caerostris extrusa. NCBI lineage: Eukaryota > Metazoa > Arthropoda > Arachnida > Araneae > Araneidae > Caerostris > Caerostris extrusa. Next base: position 156,854 of record BPLR01000229.1, read on the forward strand.
TTATAAATACATTTTAAAATAAACAATGCATTCGTCAATAACATCTTCGTATTTTCATGTGTTACCATGAATTCTTATAGAGAAATCACTGACAAGAAATTAAACTAACGAGTCTTTACTAAATGAATCAGTAAGCAAGGAAAGAAACTTTTTTTTTTTTTAATTAAGCTAATTATTTCACATTTTATTCACATTTTATATCAATGATCAATTAAACAATACCTTTATGAACGATGAAATTGTTGATATTCACTTCCTGACCACTTTGTTTTGACTTGACTAGGTGTAAGTAGGTGCTTTGAGATGTATGCTCTCTGATGTTCCTTTATCTCAATTTATCCAAATGCTATTAAAATACTAGAGATAAAAGAAATGAACAAAGATGCGAATTAAGCATTTATTAAGAAATTACTCCAAAACTCGAAATTCTTGCTTCCATTGCCTCTGATGGATCAGAAATTCAGTTTTAAAAGAAAGGAATCCTTGCACGTAATTTCCGGCAACCAAAAGTAGGGAAAAGAAAATGAAACAAATGGACAAAATTGAAGATCAAATAGACCATAATATCTTAACAGTGGAACGATGATAAGCCACTTTTTTTGTTAATGTCAACTTGTATTTTAGAACTAATTTTTACAAAATTCAAAATTATTTACAGGATAATCCGTATTTTACACGTGCAGGATATTCTCGGTAAATTATTCCATTTGCATCCTCTCTGTTATTTAGAAAAAAGTTTATCAAAAATTAAATTTGATCGGTATAAGCTATACTCGTAATAGGTTCCGATGTGAGTGTTTTTACAAAAGTTTATAAAAAATATTTTTTTCTGTCCCTTTTGAACTCTTAATTAAACTCTAATTAGTGTAAAACTTATTTCTGTGCGTTTCCTTTAAGTAAAAAGTTGTGTAACAAATGTTAAACAAGCCAATTGCTTAAAAAGTTTGAGTATATGACGAGATTGATCTTCAATTTCAATAAATTAGCTAAAGAATGGATTAAATGCTACGTAACTTGAAATAAGAAGGAAATTTTTCCTTCATTAAATTTAGCTGCTTGATGAATGTGGAGGTTTGTACAATGATAATAAAAGCTTAAGTAGTTTTTACCAGCAATCAATTAGAAAAATGCTGCCGGTGCGATGGTATGGTTTGTCGCTCTAGAGTCATTTTTTGCACACTTTAGACTAATTAATAATCGGGACCTATAGTTTAACGCAACAACAGAACCACTAAAAAACATCCATGACACTCGAACCTGAAGTACGTAGTACCAAACGCCAGAGCACTAGCCAATTGGCCAGTAGGCCGCGCTGGTGCAATCATAGATAGTACATTAGGTTTCCGAACTAAGTTGGGTACGAAACCCTAGAATCGAAAGCTTTGATGCCTGTGGTGTAATCTTACGTTGAGCTGAATCGGCTACATATCTAAGTTATAGTGGCGAAGGACCTCAACAAAATAACAGCAAGAAAAAAACATCCCATTCAAAGTGGTTTATAATTGATTTTGCGATTTTATCATTGGTCACCAATAAAATCAAAGATCTTTTCAGATGTGAAAATATTATGGCTGCTCATGTGAATCAATAGAAAACCCATCGATTGAATCTTCTTAGTTTTAATTTTCAGTCATGGTCCCTAAATTTAAGGAGATGGAACAGATTCGTTGATGTAAATATAATTAAAAAAATGTGAATATAGATGTTTATGACCTGATGGTGGCGTCTATTGAGGCTCACTCTCAGAAACGAACAAACTTGATGGCGATTATTACAGCGTTAATATGCATCTCGTATTCACATTCATACTACAACTACTACACCACACCACATCACTGTGCCTAGAGCTGAGTTGCCCCTTTACAGTTTGGGAATGATGTGGGTGAGAATTCTGATTGGGCCATATGATGCTCTGAGGTCATGTGGAGACCGGGACCTACGGCTTAAAGTGGACTTCGAACTCTCACAAACATCCATGGTAAAGCCGGGATTTGAACCCGAAACCTGGGGTACCGAGCTCCAGAGAGCTAGCCACTTGGCCATCAGGCCCCCATTGACATTCATACTGCATTGTGGGATTTTCTTCCATATAGCATACTAATATGGGACAGTAAACTTTAAAATCACAGATTTCGCGTTCGATCCCGTCGGGGCCATATATATTTGTAATGGTTCGGTATCCACTTTAAACAGTAGATCCCGGTCTAATATGACAGTAGAGCGTTGAGCGTAGGGCTGACAACACTACCCCATGAAAAGAAAAACAATATTTCATGTTTCGGAATCTGCCAGAAGGTTGGTGTTATTACTCAATTTTAAACCAATAAATAAACAATAACTAATTAATTAAAATTAATTGTACTTAAAAAACACACTAAACACACTAAACCCAACACACATATTATCCATAAAGAATTCTACAATAACTCATTTAAAAGAAATATACCTGGAAATCCGCAATAATCCATACCACATATAAACGTACAGGTTCGAATGCCTTCAGAGATTTCTTCATGTTGGAAAAGAAAACCCATACACATGAAATAAATCAAAAACTAATTTGAGGATTTTAAATGTAAAAATGTATTTATTAATATTTACAAAATAGCTTAAAACATCATATTTGTATTATATTAACACATGGGAATTTCTAATAGCATTTTTCAGATATATTATATATACATTACAGATAATAAAAATTAATAACAGAAAAAAAATATGAGTGTCCCTACATCTCATTATAATGCAGGTGCAAAGATCACCAGCCCAAACCCATTCCTTGTGCATATGCCACAATTGCTGGTAAAGTGGGGCTTTATTTTTTAATTTAGTTCACATGTAAAAATGTATGCCACTTACGAGAATTGGGTGCAAGGGAAGCCGGTCACCATGAAGATATTTGGTTTATATATGGGACACATGTATTATATGTAATACATAAGTAGATTAACAAAAAAAAAATGATGTGTAACAACAACAAAAAATATTAGCTATAAATATTTATTATGAGTTGGATTTATTTCACGTTCATTTGAACCATTTTATAGTTAATCAAATATGAAATTATAAGGTATTCACTTCTAAAAGTTTTACTCCTTCTAAATAATTTGAAAAAACGGACTGAGTGGCTTAATAAAGTGTAAGAAAAAAAGTGGCATATGATTTCAAAGTTTGAGGTTTTGATTTTCAAATCTTTGTTATTTTGAATTCGATTTGGCATAACAATAATTCTTTTATCTGGCATGACATTCCGTCCTCCTTTGTATGATTTCCTTTTTCGAATAATTTTTTTATGCTGTATATTTATACTTTTGCTCAGAATCCACTCTAAACCTTAGGTCTCGGTCTAAAATGACAGTAGAGCGTTAGGCATAAGGCTGGCAACCTTACCTTGTGAAAAAGATGCATCTCTTGCCAAGAAATCTGCCAGAGGGCAGACGGCCTTGGCCAACCTTGGGGCTTTTGTGCCACTGATGATGATGATGATGATATTTATACTTTTATTCCTCTGGTTTTTGCGTTACACTTTAAGTATAACACTTTTTTTTTTTTCCTAAATCGTATTGATTCACTGTTGCTGTTAGTTAATAATAAACATATCAAAATCATTTTATTAATAATTGCTTTTGTAAAACTGACAAAAATTTATTTTTAATAAGATTATCGAACTAACAATATGAAATTTTATGTGAATTTTCCAGTGAACGTCAGATCTTGATTGATTTTTTTTATTTAAAATTTGTTTTTAATCCAAACATTCTTGAAACACAAATTCTTAGAACTAAGAATAACAATGACAAAACATATTTTTAAAAAAATACTTTATTAAATCTTTTTTTTAATCTTTATTGAATCTTTTTAACACTTATCAAAGTTTTTGTCAGTTTTTATTAATTGAAAATACTGAAACTGTCAACTACAAAACATATTTTTAAAATTTTGTTATCACGATTACGAGATTACGATCAGAGATTGTTGAAACGATTGCGATTACTGAAACTGAAAACAATCTAAATGTTACACCAAAAAGACGAAATATTCCATAATTATACTAATAGTTTATATTGTAAGAATCCTCTAAATATTAGTGTTAGAACTTATTTTAAACTTTTATCTTTATGATTTATTGTGAATAAAAGTTCTGTCCATTTTTTGAAGAATAATTATAAGACATGATATTCTCGATCCAACGTTTGTCAATCATAAAGCACTGGATTTCCAATAATAAATCAAATAAAATAAGTAGCTTAATCATATTTCATTGCCCGTCAGAAAGCCTCCAAATGACCTGCATCCAGAGAAGATATTTTGAGTGTAGAATGGGATATGAAAAAAGAATTATAAACTGTTAGGTGACAATCAAATAACAATCGAAGTTTGTAAAACGCTTAAAAGCACTTCCTACCTTCGTTGACAAACAGAAAAGTTAGAATAACTTTTATAGTTCAGTAATAGTTCATTAGTTAGAATAACTTTTCTGTTTATCAACGAAGGCAACATAGCAATGCCAGAATGACTAAGAGTCCAGAAGAATTAAACTGGAAAATTATATTTCATCTATCGTGTCTCTCGACTTTACCTAGCTTTAACGTTTTTTAGATAGTTGCGAAATCATTTTACAGGAATTACGATTGATTTCGAAAGAAGTGATTAAAATGAAGCTAGATTCTTTTTCAAGACAAAGGCAAATGAATTTTATAAAAAAAAGGCATCGAAAAGCCGATGGGTAGGTATCTATGAGAAGAATGGAGACTATGTTGATGATTAAATAAATATATTTTTTTCGGAAAAAAAAAGACTTTATTTTCGTTACAACCTAATAATATAGTTCGTTTATTACATTATTTTCAATAATAAAATACTAAAAATATAGATAAATAAATATCTGATATCCATTTACGATTTAAAATTTATTCCTTTGTAAACATTATTTGTCCATTACTTCTACAATAAACTTCAATGTATAATGCCAAGTGACAGTTAAATTAACTTTCCTAAGCACCTCTGGTTGTTAGAAGATATTTTTAAATATATCAAATCAATATTGCTATTGTTCATTAATTAATGTTCATTTATTGAAAAAGTCTATAAATTGTATTCAGTTATAGCATCAATACTGATATTAACACATAAAAGTTGCATTAATTTCATATTTTCGACTTATGGACTAACAAATACCTGACTCACATTGATAATACATGGAAGCTAGTCTACAATAAATTTTGAATCGTCTAACTTCTTACATTGCATTACCTGCTCTTAAAAGGGAGGAGATTCAGTGTAGATTAGAAAAACATGTATAAAAGTATAACATTTTAAGCATTTATCCTTAAAAATACCAGAAGGAAATAAAATTTATTATAGACACACAAAATTCCTGACGGTAAAAAAAAAATATTGTTTTTTGCTGTCTATAGTCTTAACTGTTGCCTTAAAAAACTTTTATTTTTTTTAATTACAAATTTTGTCGAATTCATTCTATTTTATCTGGACCTGAATGGTCGAGTGGCTGGCGCTCGGTAAAGGTTTCGGGTTCGAGTCCCGGCGGTACCATGGTTGTTTGTAGTGGTTCGGAGTCCACTTTAAAAAAGTAGGTCCCGGTCTAATATGATCGTAGATCCGCGTCCGGGGCTTATCTTGTTACACGCGCCCCCTGGGTAATACAAAAACGTCTGTACAGCACTTACCTTAAGGCATCAAGACCAAGCTGTCTGTGTTTGCCAGCTGCATTAGAAAAAAAAAAAAAAGAAATTCTATTTTATCTTATGCCATCAGATTTCTGTCTCCTCCATAACTTTTACTAAAATGCATAAAATTATTAACTAATTATTCACTTATTTGCATTCAGCTTTTCCATCAATATTGATAGATATAAATTACAAATATATCAAGAAGAAAATCGATTTTTTTTTTACTTCTTCAACACATTTTAAATTCCAAACAGTACGCACTCCGTTCATTAATATGAATCCCGTACAAATTTCTGCTAGATAAAAAAAAATTCTTAATTGTATGTTCACTATACTAGGGCCTGAATGGCCGAGTGGCTAGCGCTCTGGCGCTCGGTATCACAGGTTTCGGGTTCGAGTCTCGGCGGTGCCATGGATGTTTGTAGTGGTTCGGAATCCACTTTAAACCGTAGGTCCCGGTCCCTAATTGGATCGTAGAGCGTTGCGGGGGCATTGTTACTCCACGTCCGTGGCTTATCTTCAAGTTACACGCGCCCCCTGAGTAATGCAAATGAGTAACATCTGTGCAGCGCTTGCCTTAAGGCATCCAAGACCAAGCTGTCTAGTGTTTGCCAGCTGCATTAGAACAAAAAAAAAAAATGTTCACTATACTAGAGATCCAGACATAAACAATTCACAATTAGATTCCATGACATTTGATACTGACAAATTTTAACAGCATGCGCCTCTTATAAATGTATGCATCATATTATTAGAATCGGTGCCTGATGACCGAGTGTCTGGCACTCTGTACCCCAGGTTTCGGATTCGAGACCCTGCGGTGCCATGGATGTTTATGGTGGTCGGAATCCACTTTAAGCCCTATGTCCCTGCCTAGGGCTGACAACCCTACTCGTAAAAAGAAAACAATATCTCAAGTTTCGGAATCTGCCAGTCAGCAGAAGGCCTTGGCCCACCATGGGATTGTCGTTCCATTGAAGATGAAGATTATTATAATCCTTGACAATGTAATAAACAGTTCCAAGAAATTGTTCATTAGCGTCCTAAAACATATGATGTGAACAAAACGAAAATGAATCAGATAGTGAGATTCACGCATGAGTTTCGGCCACTTGGATATTGATATTGAAGTCTAAATTCCTTATTTAACATTACATATTGAAATATTGTTAAATTATAACATGGCTTCTTTTTTTTGTAGATGTTTTAAGATGATTATGTTCATTTAAACTAGAAAGCACAATTTAAAAAATGTACAGCAATCTCTTCTTCATTCATCTCCTATAACAATAATACATTTTCAATATCATCCACTGTTTAAATGAATATCACTATGTTATTAGGCATTGTTACCATTCATTCCTTTTTTAAATACAAAAAATATCCCATCCAAAACAAATCAGTGCCCTACTCGTGACCAATAGTAACTAAAGCAGCTGGCGTGCGGTAAGTCTCAAGTTAGAATGCCGGTGATATTCATTGCGGTCACTGATTTTAGAAACGTGAACACACGATTGTTATGCCGAATGTGACAAATCAAGGAAAGCATTTCGTTTCGACAGTCAGAATGCTTAATTTTCTCCAACGTGATAAGCAAATGCGGGGCAATTCCCTTAAAATATCTTCACAGAAGCTAATATCTTTCTTTCATCGGTCATCGGTGAAAATACATAAGTGGAACACGAAGTTCACTGAGGTTTAACGAAAAACATGAAATTGTTCTTTTAATTGTTAATTAGATTTCTATGAGAATATCTTTATTTAAAATTAATCTTTCATATATCTTATCAAAAGTGTAAACAGAAACTTCAACTGTACTCAAGTTTATTGCTAACACAGCTTCGTAACTGGTGGGACCCTAAAGGAAGCTAATAGTTCTAAAAATATCCATTACCTGAAAATACTCTTATTCGTTACTTTAGAAAAAAATATCTCATCTGACTTACTTTCATATTGTTTAAAAAATTTTTTATAAAATACCTAAATATAAAGTATAAATAGTAAATATTAGTAAAACATACTTAAATTTAAAATACATTTGTAATAAAAAAAATGCGTGTATTTCTCTAAAAAATAATAAAATAATCTCTCTTTCTATTCAAGAATTAATTATTGTCGTTACAATCTATTTAAACCCTTCAAAATTGCTTAATGCATGCCAATTCAACCGATTCAGCTCATTTGCCAAGAAATGTCATGTCTCTTATTTCTTATTCACCTTCCTGCAGTTACATGTTCCCATATTCCTTCTCGATAAGTTCAAATAATTCCTTCATCCACACATTTCTTATTCAACTTTATTCATTCTCATATACCTTTATATAGTTTAAAACTTCTAAGACGAACACTATTTAAAACTATTTAAACATTCATCTCTCTCCCACAAAACTTTGAAAACAATCCTAACTATCCGAAAATGAATGATTCTCGTTATGATCGACTCAAGATCTTTTAAACTGGCCAACGCATACCACTAACTTTACTGATTCAACACATTTTCCAAAGAACAATAAATCACGCACATCTTACTCCACCTCGTCATTGACTTCCACGGAATTATTTAAATATTATGTGAAACTAAAAGTGTTTGCATATTTGACAGAAGACTATATTATTCCCAATTAAAATGCATATACCTTTTTATTAAAACCTTAAAAATTGAACTCGATTTAAATTTCCCAACTTAACCTCAAACTTTTCCTGTATCTCCTCTCTCTTACCCTCATTTTCAACACATAAAACTTTACAATTACATCCAACTATCTAAAAGTTAGTTATTCTTGAAGGATATACCTTTTAAACACTCCAGGTGCATGACACCAACTTTACCGATTTGGTATACTATATTCGTCTATCTTGAGGTCATCTATTTCTTATACATCTTCCAGTTTTCTCATTCTCCCCGATTTCTTTTGCAAATGCCCATGCGTCCACATATTTCCTACATTTCTTATTCACCACCCTTCATCCTTATAATTCAAACCTTGAGAACCTAACCTTATAGAAGGCCAACATTATTTAAAGCCTAGATTAAGCCTTAAACTTTACCTACGTTCTCACATTTTTCAGCATCGAAAACTTTACCAACAAGTCCAACCATAGTGAAATTAATGACTCATGTTACGATCAACTCAAGACCTTTCAAATTGCCCAATACATTCCACCAACTTTACTGATCCAGCAGCATACTTGCCAAGGTACAGCATATCATGTATATCTTATTCATCTTCCTTCTAGTACGAGCACGATTAGCTACACATTACTGGGGAAATCTTTAAAAGAAAAAAAAAAAAAAGGACCTAATCGGTTGAAATGGATGAGGTTCATACCCTGGCTGTCCTTTCACGAGATAAAAATTCGATTTAGGCTACAGCGCAAGTTTTAAAAGAGCCATGAAACACACACAGAGCAAAAGGAGGGGGTTGATGCTTGCAGTGTTCATCGAATTATGACAAGGGGGGGGAGGAAGCTTTAAAGAACACTGTCTTTTGCTGGAGGAAGGGGGGATGAGAAGGGAAATGAAATCAATGCATAAGTGAACTTTCAGACGATTCAGGCGACATGGTTAAAATCTCCAGGGTCCAATTGCTTTGCTTCCGACCGGCAATATTTAAGTGGCACGTCGCCGCAAATGGAATTTTATAACTGCCTGAATATCAGTTATGCATAACAAATTCCACAAAAGGGGGAGGGGGGAGTTTGCGAATGAGATTAAGTTTATGTTTAAATAAATAGAATTAAGGGAGGCAAAACAGATGGATGGATTTGGAAGGGATATGTAATAAAATTCTTGTTGGGGGGAAAATAAAGTTCAGGAACTTGAGGTCTTACTCTCTCATTAGCGATTCCGTTTCTTGCATACTTTTATCACGAGTGGTAGTGAAAATTATCTTGTTTGAAGCGTTTTTTAAAAGATAAATTAACCCCCTTAAAAGCTCAGTTCATTAATTTATTTTTTTCAAATACAAATTTCTTTCAGAATTTTTTATTTTTATTTTACTACAATTGAAATACGTTCTTTTAGAATTATGATTAATAAACAATGCTTTTCAGAATAGTAAATTCAAGTAATTTAAAATAGTATTTCAGCAATATCCATTGATCTAGAGGTCTTGGATTATATTATTGGGTTTTTCTTTAAATGCCTGTTTTTAGCTATTTATCGCTACTTTAATCTTTTAAACCAATAAATAACTAATAATAAATAATAAATAACTTTAATCTTTTTAAGAATATTTACATAAAAATATTTTTAATTTTGTCAACAACACATTTTACAAATCAATAAAAACTAATAAATTTTCACATTTTACAATTTTAAATTTTTAAAATCTCTACTAAGCTCTTGCATTATTATATACTTATAATTTATATACTTAGCAATACCGTTATAAATTATATATTTAACTACACCGTTACAACTATAATACCATAATAAGTTATAGCTTATATACTTTATATACCGTTCTACTATTATCCTATACTCTTATATTTATTTTAGAAAAATGATTCTATGTTTTAAATAAAACTATTAAAAATAATAAATTCAACTGGCATTCATTTAATAAAATTTTCAAATTTATTATTATGGAATTGTTACCCTCATGATTCAAATAACAGGAAGTTGTAAAAAAAAAATATCAAACAGTGAAACTTTTTCTTACTTATCAATGCTATTTTATATAGGTCATGAATTCACCGAATCACGTTTTTTTCCTCTGAACCATAAATGAAAGTGACACTTCTCCTGTTACAGAATGCGTGTCTGTCATCCCCACCAAAAAACGAATTTAACAAACGGACACAAGTATGACATTTTCGCCAAATAAAAATTTAAACAAAGTACTAAATGGTGTCACACTGGACTATAAAAGCTCCAATTGCTATGGGTGAGCATCAAACAGCTTCGGCTTTCTCATACCTAAAGCATCTTGATTCATCAAAAAAAATATTGCAATATGCATTTTCTTATCAAGTGTTTGGTTTTTTTAAGCGTACTAAGCTATGGTTTTGCTTCTGAAGAAACCATCAGTTCCAATGCTACTGCATCAAGACGAACAAGTAGAAAGAACTATGGCCCATATCATCCTCAGCCACCTAAAGACTACAGCGATGACAGTGAAGACAAAGATGGCTTCTTTGATGATTCTGAACCAAGTCCTTACAATGATCACCAATCACAAAGAGGTGATTATCAAAATTATGGCAAGTTCAAAAACTACAACCACTTCAATGGCTATGGACCTTCACTGTATCCCTCATTTGCACCAAATTATTCTCCATTCTACTTCCCAAAAGGCAACAAACCAGGAGATAGTGCCGCCAGCAGTCCAGACCAAATGATGCAAATGATGATGGCTCTCAGCAACATGAACGAGGCAACGAAACCTGAAAATGCTGGATTCCTTACCAAGCTAGTCTCTGATCCTACAGCTGTGTCAGCTGCCATTATTCCTCTATCCATCGTTGCTGCAGCTTTTGTTCCAGTCCTGATGAACTACATAATGGCCAACAATGCTCCACCAACTTTTTCCACAACAGCTAATAACAAAGAAGGCAGAAATCTCTACAGTTCAGTAAATCTGGAAGCCGTCATCTTAAATGTGGCTGAATTGGCAAGAGCTATGGATGGTGACGACTGCATTCAAAAGACCATCTGCAGACTTGCCAGTGGTGTTGCCAACATGCCGATATCTGACTCTTTAAAGAAAGCAGTCTCAGCTCTGGCTCTTCACTTGGCCAAGGACGATTGGGTGGACCATTTGGGAGTGAAAAATCTTATTGGTGCTGTAAAAATGGGTAACTGTGTTAATATTTGTAACAGAAGTGTAATACCCAAGTAATTATTTTTAAAAAGTATTAAATGATGAAAAAAAAATCTAAACTTTAGATGTTATAACGATGCTTACGATATTAGAGCTTATGCCTTATGTCCTATTTAGCAATATTGTTCCTAAAAAATATTAATTCAACTGAATATTCCTTCTCCTGAAGCAATTATGGCAGTTTATATGCTTATGATCTTTTAGCTTTGCCTACAAAATCAACTAAAATAGATTTTATTAAGATACCTGTTTCGTAAGACAGGCCCGTTTCTTTGATTTTTTTTTTTTAACAGTAATTTAAATATTTTAAAGTAGAAATGTTACAATTGCTTTAATTAAATATATAAATTAAAAAGCTAATTGCATTGAATTGTATCCTCATTTTGAATTTCCAATAGAATACCATTATAATTGAAATATACCAGAATAACTTTTTGAATATGAGAATCCTGAATGAAAATCTTAATTCTTTTATTTTATAAACAAATATTATTATATGTATTGTTATAAAGACTGTTTTGTATAAAAATTATTTTGTTCTTTATAATACTTTTGTATATAACTTTTCATAATAAATGTATCGTTTTTAGTTGCATATCGTTTCAATTCAGTTAAAACTATACTTCCATTTTATAATATACTATATACATAAAAATAAGTACATTAATATATATATATAGGCAGAATAGATTAAAATATATATCTATTTGAATTTGAAGTATTAAATCTATCACATAATTAAACGTTTATTTAATCGAAAATATTTTCAAACTTTAAATTGAAATGTATATATATATTCTTAAGAGAAAAAAATCCCATTCAAATAATTTTATTTGACTAACTACATACAGCTTATAGTTAACATTAATATTATTACTATATTATTATTATTATTATTATGCTTATGAAATTTATAGTTTACAGAGTGAAAGAGGATACAAAATTAATTGCTAAATAAAATAGAAGCCAATAATAAATAACTCTTTTGTCTTGTATATTATTAATTATAAATTAAGGATTTAAAGCGCGACTAATAAATACTTCTCATTAATTTATAATTGGAAGAACTTCAATTTTAATCAACTCAATCAACTTTTTTTCAATTCAATCCAACTTTGAATGCATTTTATATAAAATGTAGTAATTGAAAACTAATTTATGAAAGTTTCGTGGTAATAGATATTTACCTAAATAATCATTATTGTGAATGTTATGAATCCTAAACAATCATTATATAGATTTCTCTGTGTTTATATATGTTTTTTAAATAAGCACTATTAAATTAGACCTACAACTAAATGTAGTATTTGTAACAAAAGTACAGGTTTTTAAAATTAACAAGTTAAACAAGTTAAGGTGATAACCTTGTACATTATAGTAATTTTTTTGCCGGCAATCCACAGCATCGAATGACCTGCAGGTGCAATTTACAATAAAAAATCTCGTATAATCCGCAGTGTATACCAACCAAGTTCTATTTTTATACCCATGGCATAAATACTTTTGTACAGAAAAAATAACAAAACGATTTTCAGTTTCAAAACGTGTCAAAAGTTAAGATAGTTGAAACTAGAACGATGATAATCATTTAAGAATTATGGTGAAGAAACGACATTTTTCAACGCTTTATAATCCTAATATTTTCCTACGGGCATGAAAATCTTGATCAATATTCTTGCTAATTAATAATTTGGTTTTCTGTTAATCTTTTTTAATTCTTCATTCCAGGATTATTACATCCACTATAGATTTCATACTAATCCACTATGTTTGATATCTATACAACTACGATGTATATGTATTAAATGTATGATGTACATTAATTTTTGGCTGATTGAGTTTGTAACTTTGTAAGTTTGTGTTTGTTTCCCTCTTTGTGCTCCTAGGAAAGTTTTTTTTTTCTGCTAGAAAAATGTAGTTTTTTTTTTTTTTTTTTTTTCTTCTTTCTTTCCCGAAAAGTATTTTCCTAATAAGGCAGTTTAATAAAATTAATTTTATGAAATACTTTCGAAAAAAAATATTTACCCAGGATCCAATGGCTTTTTTTCTCATCCCGAAATTTCAAGGTTTCTTTTATTGTCTAGTTCGTGGATCATAATGTGGAAATTGAGTACTTTTATCTCAGAAAACTAAAATAATTTTAAAAGAAATTAGAGTTTTATTAGAATAAACCAAAATAATAATAATAATAACAATAACCTTTTTTTTTTTTTTTCTTTTCAAAATGTTTAATATGCAAAATGTCATATTCTTTTTTTCTTCCACTTCATTTGTAATATTGAATCTCCATCAATTAGTTCCCTCTATTGTTCTATCATATTCAAACGAAACCTCCAGGGAGTTTTCAAATCACTTAATTAAAACATCACCTTATCTCTTAATTAACCCAATATTTCAAAAAAAAAAAAAATTAACAAAATCAATCCACACAACCAATCATAATAAAACGACTGCACAGAGAGAATGAGAGACAGAGATTCGTAAAAAGCCCTCCCCAAACAATTTATTCTTCTTCCGATATCTTATTCATAGTCTGCTGCGTTTTCGCACCCCCACCTTCCCGAACATCATTTGATAAAATTACTTTTGTGATTGGAAATTTACAAACATCTCCTTTATACCTTGACACCACTTTCGCGAAAATAACAAACGCGTTATATCTTACTGCAAAACCCCCACGACTGTTTAAAAGGGGGAGGGGGTGGTGCTACCTCCCTCCTCTCACCATCAGACGATACGTCAGCACTCAGGCGAATTCCGCTGAGAGGAATTTGCACGCTCACCCCAGAACGTTCATTACAAGAGTAGCGAACACCTCCCCCACCCCACCCTACTCCACCCCCTTTACACCCCTCCTTCCCTATTTACGCAGACGATATAGCTGCAAAACTGGCGACAGCCACTATATACCCGAACCGCGGAAGGATACTGATTCTTTCAACTCCCCCTGAATTGGAAGCCCGTTCGGAAAAGCACTCTTTTCACCTGTATGGAAAAGATCTCAGACGATTTAAAGAGGGGGTGGGGTGGGTGGGGGTGTTCTGCAGGGGTTGGTTGGCTGCGGGTCTCACATTACGGATATTACGCAGATCGGTAAAGGGCGGGGATGGAAGGAAGTGGTGAGTGAAGTGAAGTGAGGAGGGAGCTAAATGGTCCATAACAGGTCAGATGTCGCAGATATAGTATAGCCAGGAGTGGAGAGAAGGAGGGGGGGTCGTTGTTTGTTTGTTTTTCGTTTGGCGTAAAGGGTGAGGGGTGGGCTATAAAAGTGCGTTGATTATGGTAGTGGAACTTTGGGTTTCGATTCAATGATGGAAATAAAAAAAAATTGTAAATGGGTGAATGATTTCGGGAAGACACATGATTATTTTCAATAAATGCAAATATCGGCATTAAGATGGTAGTATTTAAACTTTTTATCATTGTAACTTTTATGACTACTATGGTTAGACTGTACCATGGTCTCTTCTTACAAAAGAAGAGGAACAGAAAATGTATATTCTTTGCATATGGATTGTCATTGTATTTGGACTTTAAAATCGGGATATTATTATCAATCAAGAAAGTTATTGGTAATAATTGTTAAATTCACTCAAAAAATGTTGTAATATTTATGTTCATAAATTATTCTACAATTGATTCAGGTCAATTTAAATGTTATTCAAAGAAAATTCCTCGTGTTCATGTTTGCATCTCTTTGGAAGGGTCTAAAATATGAGAGATAACTGATCAATACAGAGTAGATATTCTAATTTAAATCTAATAAGTTGGCAAGAAAGTAATATAGATTTTCGCAATACATTTTAAATTGTGAGAATCGAAATTACTTTATTTCAACCCAACACATTACTTAAAATCTGAAAATATCCTTTTATTTGTGACGAAGTCAAAAATTCAAATTCTACTCATGAAATCATATTTTAAGTGTATTTAATAAAAATTGTATTTATTTCTATAACAATTAAGAGGGAATTTTTTTTTTTCTATCTTTCTTTTCTTTTTTTAAGCTCTACCAAGTGTTTTAATCTTTATTTTTAAAGATGTTCACAAATGAGGACGAATGACCTTATAGATAGTCGGTTGATTTTCCGAAAAAGCTGAAGCAGGTACAAAACTAACAAATGAAACCAGACCGAGAGCGCCCGTGTCTATACCGGAAATGAACATTATAAATCCATAGAACAGTAATAGGAGAGGACAGAACATGCAATCTTTGAGGGTGTTGGTTCAAAATTATGGTGACAAAATACGAGTGCATTGTAGCACTACCCCGTCACCCTGTATAACGGTTTTTCTTTTACATGTCTATCATTATAATGACGAATAACTAAGATCAAAGAGTTTAGCATTACAGAAAACAATAGCAACAAGTAGTAAAGAATTTGTTTAAACCTTAATAAATAGGGAAATTTAAAACCTTTATAAATAGTCAGCATATTAATATAAAAGATTATTATCTAGAAAATCGTCAAAAGCTACATTTTGATTTGCACTGACGAAAAAAATCCTAACACAGAGAAAGAATTGTGTTAGATAAATGAAATTTGATAGGCGTGTTTATACATCTGAAAGATGACACCGATTCAATTTTCGCGCTTTTCGCATAAGTGTAGCACTAGTGCGCCATTCGAACGCAAATCAGGTTTGCTTTAAATCCGCGCTGTAATGTTCGTGAGCGTTATTGAGCTTTGAAATGTGGCATATTGAGTTGATGTTAGCAAATAATGCCTTTAAGAAGACGAAGAAGCCATTATCAACAGCTCACCGATTTTGAATGAGAGCGTATAATAGGGCTACTAGAAGGTGGATTTTCTTTTTGCGATATTGCAGAAAGATTTGGCCAGAATGTGTCCACTGTGCATGATTGTTGGAAGCAGTGGTCAAGGGATGGTACTGTCTCAAGAAGACCGGGTTCCGGGCGGCCACGTGGCACAATTCAGAGGGAAGACCGCTGTATTCGGCGTACAGCTGTGGCGCATCGTACTGCTTCTGCGGCAGAAATTCGAGCTGCAGTTGGTAACATAGTGACACAACGGACTGTTAGAAATCGGTTACAGCTCCGTGTCAGGCGCCCTGTAGTGTGCATTTCACTGACTCCAAGCCATTGCCGTTTGCGATACCAGTGGTGTCAAGATAGAGCTCATTGGTGGACGGAATGGAAATATGTTGTGTTTTCGGATGAAAGCAGGTTCTGTCTTGGTGCCAGTGATGGCCGTGTGTTGGTCAGCAGGAGGCCAGGGGGAACGCCTGCAACCAGACTGTATGTGGCCTAGATACACTGGACCTACACCTGAAGTCATGTCTGGGGAGAAATTTTTTTATGAAGCAGGAGCACTCTCGTGGTTATCCCAAACACGCTGACTGCAAATTTGTACATCAGTCTGGTAATTCAATTTGTAGTGCTGCCATTCATGAACAACAGCAACAACAGTTTTCCAACAGGATAACGCTCCCCCTAAAACCGCTGTTGTAACGCAACGTGCTCTACAGAGTGTCAACATGCTACCTTGGCCCACGAGATCACCAGATGTGTCTCCAATTGAACAAGTATAGAATATCATTGAAAGACAACTCACGCATCATCCACAGCCAGCACTGACCACCCCAATATTGACAAAACAAGTACAACAAGCATGGAACTCCATACCACAAAATGACATTCGGCACCGGTATGATAGAATGCATGCACGTTCTGGACTTGCATTATTCACACGCCTATTAATGTAACAGTATTTTTCATTTGAAATGCATTTTCTTGATCTTAAATTGACCTGTGATTTTTAAAATCTAATCAATTAAACATGTTAACTAGACAAATGCATTGTTCGAATTTCATTACTCTACAATAATTTTTTCTTGGAGTTAGAATTTCCGTCAGTGTAAATTAATTCTTCTTATGGCACAATATCCCCATAGTGGGACAAGACCATCTGCCTTTGGCAGATTCGAAACATGAGATGTTTTCTTTTTACGGGCTCTATGCCCTACAGTCATATTAGATAGGGGTCTACGGTTTAAAGAGGATTCAGAACCATTACAAAATCATCCATGACGCCGACGGAACTAGAATCCTGAAATTTTTGGCAAGGTCAATCATCATCAGGTAGTCACTCGGACATCAGACACCGATTTACATTAATATATGTAAGTAAATTAAATAAAATTAATCACTCTACAGAAGTATGAAGTTTTAATTTTGTAAAAAAAAAAAAAAAAAAAAAAAAAAAAATGCAAATTTGAAATCAGAACAAAATGATCATAATAAGCAACCATTCTAATTCATTTAAAAGTTAAATTTGGTCCACCATTGTAATTCTTTTAGAAATGGAAATTTATGGCCTAACATTTATTATATTTGGCAAATAATATGTAAATAAAAAATGAATGAACACTTTGTGTTCTAGGTTTAATAATTTGGTTGCCAAAAGAGCTTTACAATCCTGTATATCAAACTTTAATATAAACAAAAAACAAAAAAAAATTAAACGTGTCTTTCATAGTCATTATATAACGTAAACAATATTTTGAGTCACCGGTCAATATCGTACTCCATTTCCGAGAAATCCCTGCTGCCCACCTTATAAATTCACGAGAACATTACCTCCAAAACCCGACCTTAATCTAATTCCGCCTCGTGCGAAATTCTCTCCAAAACTTCTTAATTGAAATTACAGCGTAATGAGGGCAAACTTCGTTAAAACTCGCATCGAAAACTGCCTTTGCCGTAATTTTTTTAACCTCTCCATTACACCTCTATCTCCTAGGTAAAAAGAGAGAGAGAGAAAAAAGTGTATAATAATAATAAATAATTCCACTTTTCCCCCTTTTACTAAATTAGAAGACCACCAGAAACGGTTACTTTGCGAGAGAGAGAGAAGAGGGTTTGGGGTTGGGGGACCATGAAGGAAAGGGTTTACCATGGCTGTTTCAACAAGGAGGACACGTTTTTACATTGCGCCGGACGTGATCTCTTCAAAGTCGCCGTCGTAAACGCACGTTTTGACGTCGAATTACGGGCTTTTGCGCCAACGACAGACAGTCTCATAAATTCCCATTCGTTTCAATTAGGGGAAACTTCGCTCACCCTGTTGCTTAGTGAATATTTTAGGAAAGAAAGCGAACTGGGGAAGGGGGCGGGGCACTGCTGCTGAATAATAGAGCAGTCAGTATCGGAAGACGTTATGCGAGGAGTTTGTTGCCAAGTTGGGTTGGGTCGTTCACTAATTGGGCCAATTTGGCCAGAGATTTCGTTTTCCGCATCCAGCAGTTTTAAATATTCGCCCCCCCCGCTAAGATATGGAGCAATAATCCAAATGAGATTAATAATAATTATCACGGATAGATACATACGTGGAGGGAGGATGAGTTCCACATTGTTTATTATGGGTTGCATTCGTAAAATTAGTGGGTAAATGTTAGAGTGATGTATCCTTAAAAGTGTTTGGTAACGAAGTCATGCTTCAAGGTTTGTTCCCATGAATTCCTCCCTTGGGGTTGTATTTAAACAAATTGGAATAGATTTCATTTAATGGTATTCCCAAGAATCATTTGTACACAAATATGCACAATAAATGCGTTTATGAATTATTCTTAAACTATAAAACTAAACCTAACAAAATTATATGCTTTTTTTGGTGGTAATGTCCAAATAAATAAAGGCTTGGATCGAGAGATGTTTGCTGTTACTACGAATAGAAGCAGCTAATTGGTACCAATATGGTAGACGTTTTATTTTTCCAGACAAATTTAAATATCCATTTCGACTTTTTGAAGTTTTAGGTGTAATAACTTAAATAAGATTAATAATAATTATCTCAGAAAGATGCTTACGTACAGAGAAGGTGGAACCGAATTGCTTTCTATGGATCCCATTTGTAAAATTACTGAGTATGATGCCTCCATAAAAAAGAGGTCGGCATTTCAAGAACTCGTCTTCCAAGGTTTATTTCCTATGAATTCCTTCTTCGTGGCTGTATCTAAACAAATTGGAATAGATTTCATTTAATTGTATTTCCCAAGCCTCATTCGTACACGAAGATGTACAATAAATGCGTTTATGAATTATTCTTAAACTCTAAAACTAAACCTAACAAGATTATATGCATTTGGAGGTAATATCCAAATAAATAAAGCCTTGGATTCTAGAGATGTTATGAAAGAAGTTTGTTGTTACTACGAATAGACGCCGCTAATTGGTACCAATTTGGTAGATGTTTTATTTTTCCAAGCAAATTTAAATATGCCATTTCGACTTTTCGAAGTTTTAGGTGTAATAACTTAAAGGAGATTAATAATAATTATCTCAGAAAGATACTTACCTACAGGGAAGGTGGGACTCGATTGCTTTTTATGGATCACATTTGTAAAATCAGTGAGTATGATGCATCCATAAAAGAGGTCGGCATGTAACGAAGTCATGCTTCAAAGTTTATTTTCCATGAATTCCTCCCTTATGGTTGTATTTAAAAACTGGTATCCTAACCCTACACTATTGAGAAAGTGAGGACACCCCTCGAAAAAGTTTACAGCGATTATAATAGGTATCCCTATATCCTATAAATTTGTGTCATAAAGAGGCACGGGAAATAAATATGTTTCTGAACTAATTCAAAAAACTAATATATCGTGGACGACCTACAGTTTGATGGTCAAACATCCATGGATAACATCGCCATGAGTTTTGCCACAAGTTTCAAAGACTCTTTGTATCGAGGAGTTAACTGGATCGGCGGCCTTTGATTGAAGAAAAATGTACTTGGACTCTGGATGACTGGAAACGCGTCCTTTGAATGACGATATCACGATTTACCCTTTTCCGTTCCGATGGATGTGTTTGGGTTCCACTACCAGGAGAACGCCTTTTTAGTGTGTCGTCCCAACATTTGAACCTGTTTTCTCCTGGTATGGGGCTGGCCCACTGGTTTGATATCATACTTCCTACCTTGTGGGCAACGTACGGTATGGATGATTTAATGATTTTCCAATGGAGTTATGAACATCTGGGACGAATTGACCCTCGTTTGAGTCCTGCAATTTTAAGCCTGAAATGGAACTTCCTGTTAAACATTTGGAAAGGAAATTCCTCTTGCCAAATAATTTGTTTAAAAGGGTTGTAGCTGGATCACCCAGGAAGGAGCTATTAATTTTAATAAATATAGATTTATGCTGTTATAAGTAACCTGTATTTGTGTCATAAAGAGGCACCATGTTTCTGAACTAATTGGAAAACTAATATATCGTTTGATGGTTATCAATGAAAGTCAAAGTAGAAAAATTTAATTATTGACAAGATTTCTTTGATATATTTCATCTCAAAATTCGCTTTTCTCAATTAATGTCTTAATCATGGTTATCTAGATCAATCAAAAAAAAAAATTATTAATATTTTGGAGTTATAAAAAATTTGTGCAATTTTGTAAATAATTTGTTTAAAACTTAGGAAGGGAAGAGCATATCTGCAATATGAAAAACCAGTGCGAATTTGTTATCATATGTAGAATTTAATTTTTCAAGTCTTTCTTGATTCGAAATTCGACGGAAGTATATTCATGACTCGCATATGAGTATTGAAACATGAGTATTTCTTATTTTTAAGGACATAGTAGAGTTCCTACAAATAAGTAGAATCAGTATGCGAATGCATCTTTTAAATTTATCCCTAAGATAGTTAATGGGAAGAACATAATTCAATTTACGATCTAAGATTACACCCAAATATTTAGCCTGCCCTGCCCAATTAACAGGATTGTTATAAATTTTTAATAGATGGAGTATTAAGAAATATTTTACGCGTGAATAGTACTGCTACAGTTTTCTCGACATTTAATAGAATTTTCCACTTAATAAGCCATTGTTCAAGTTAATTAATATAATTAATATAATGATAAAATTATTACGATCATGAGTATCATTTGCAAAAAGACTTGATTTACGCATTATAAATTTGCGGAAGGTCATTTATGTAAAGATTGTAGAGAAACGGACCAAGTATTGAACCTTGGGGAATACCAGTCTAAATTTTTTGGACAGAAAAATCTGTATTACCAATAGAGATCACAAAAGTTCTGTTAGTAAAATAATTTTGAAAAAATTTAATAAGAAAAGGAGAAAAGTTGAAAAGAATTAATTTATGGATTAAGCCATTGACCCAAAGTCTATCAAAAGCCTTGACTACATCAAAGCAACTGTAGTATTTAATTTCCATTGCGATCTATTGTTGCAAAATCGTCATCCATTTCTGGCAGACCAGGAATATCATCGTTACTTTGTGATTCAGTCATCATAGGTGGCATTTTACGATCTTCGGCGCCTTCCACTTGGGGTTAACCAAATAGATTCATTTCACTGTTTCTATCATAAGTAAACAGGTAAGCTGAATACAATTAAAAAATAAACAAATTTTTAAAAACGTTTTGGTGAATTAAAGTTTCCAAGAACAATTGGAAAGGAGAAAAATGAATTATGAGAATCTGCTCTTTTTATGTTTCTGGTGCAAAAAATAATTTTACGTGCTAAACTGGAGTAAAACGTGCATTTTGGGCTTTCTTGCATTATTCTAAGGCAAACTTGTTATATAGTACGTCTGGCAACAGTCTTCCATTGCGATTTCATTTTGTTTTACAGTTATTGGACTCGATGTCCCTCAGTACACAAAAGAGCTGCATGCTATTTATTGCTTATTGATAATTTGCATTTACTATCCTTCATTTTTTTTTTTTTCAAAATGTGAAATCATTTTATTAATAATAACAACGATATATCGTATGGCGATCCGAAAGCTCTGAGGATGAAACAGTAGACTATGGTTATATCTACTATCTATACTATCTTATGCAAATCCGATAATACAAATAGCTACATTTATACTTAAATGTCTATAGTAAAAAAAAAAGAATAAAATAGGACAAAATAGGATAAAGAGTTAATTATAATGTATTGATTATAACTCTTTCATTTTAATCAAAAAAAAAAAAAAAAAAAAATTCTCTAGCGCAAAACTGAATTTAAAAGAAAAACAGAATCTTTAAGAGCTCATAGATTTCTTTTAATGATGATGCATCTTCAACTTCATTATAGTGATGATAATTTCTTCCACTTCAATTTCAAGCAAATGACATCCATTACCAGACACTAAAACCCAGACAGAACCTCACTGCAATTACATAATGGGTCTAAAAGGCTACATTATATCGACATCTCGGAGCTGTTGAAAGACAAGCTAATTTAATGCTTCCGCCTTCTAATCCAGTAGATTAATGTTCACTTGAAAAATCACCAACGTCTTCGTTCTCATTGATTAATGCGCTGTCTGCAAAAGAAGACGCAAACAAGACAAACATGCTACTGATATGCAGCTTATTTATTTGTCGCAGATGCCGGCGAATCTTTTTCCCCATATTCACTCAATAAAATTCCTCCGAAAACTGATCAGTCTCATTTTTCAAAGGCGAGCAGAACTCTTCAAATGATAAGTTCCCGATTAGATGATCTGCTTTTTTTTTTTATCTGCACTGTATATAAACTCCAAGGGTGTTTAGTTTCTTACTTTTAAAACAAAACAGTACAGAGGGACAAGAAAAAAGTAAGGAATCAAAAAGAAAAAAAAAAAAGAAGGGAATTTTATTTTTTTCTTGTTATTCTTGGTTCTATCAGGGAATTCAATTCCACTAAGGGATTTCAAGGTCTAACGAGTTTTTAGTAACTGAACTTTGACTCGATTTGCCGTTATTTCTCTTCGTAATTTGTTTCGCGTGATTTTTTATTTTTATTTTTTATTTATTTTTAGTAAGGTTCGATTGTTATAGCTCCAGAGGAAAAGGACATTTTAGAGAATCCACTTACAGAATGAATTTTCTGGGAGAATCATTCGGGAACAATCTAAGTTGGAAAATGATGATGCTTAAGTAAGTTCACTTCTTTCCCGGATTGGATTATCTTTAGCTGAAAATTTTGCTTAAGTTTTTAAGTTATAAAAGGTCGTTTTAGAAATTGACTTTTTACTCTTATTTTCTTTATGGCTGAAAAAGGAAGACATACGTTATGTGAGTCCTGATTTTGAATTTTTTTTTTTTTTTTTTTTGTCATTTACATGTAATTCTTCACTCTATAATATAGTCCGATAAACTTTATTTAAAAGTTTTTATCAAAAATTTTATTGAAAACATAACACACAGCAAACAGATGATCTAGATTGGATTTTATTACAAATTGTAGCCCTTTTACTGTTCATGAACAAAATTAGCATACAGTAACTACTCTAATATAATATAACATGGAATTTCTTTTAATTAACATTGTTAAATTCTGTTTATTTAAAATTAACTTCTGCTTAATTAACATTTAACATTTTCTTTTTAATCAACATTTAACATGAATTTATTTTTAATTAACATTTAACATTAATTTATATTTAATTAACAGTTAACATTAATTTATATTTAATTAACATTGTTAAATTCTGTTTAAATAACATTTAACATTAACTTCTGTTTAAATAACATTGTTAAATTCTTTTTTAACATTTGACATTAATTTATATTTAATTAACAAAGCTAAATTCTGTTTACTTAACATTTAATTTTAACTTCTGTTTAAATAACATTGTTAAATTCTTTTTTAACATTTGACATTAATTTATATTTAATTAACAAAGCTAAATTCTGTTTACTTAACATTTAATTTTTAACTTGTGTTTAATTAAAACTTCTGTGGAATTAACATAACAATAACTACAGTTTAATTAACATTCTCTTTAAAATTAATATAAATATTTTACTTTCTGTTTCACTAAAGTAATAAAATCAACGCTTATATTGGAACTACAATTTATCAAATTTTATGTTATGTTAATAAGTAAACTCTAAAATCAATATGAAATCAAATTTATTGTGCAATTAATTTTTGTTATGAAATAATTTATACTATTACCAATAAATACTCAATGTATCTGATTAAAATGAATTTTCGTGCGTCACCTTTAAGATATACTTAAAATATATTTTATCTATATTATATATTAAAAATAAAATTGAAAATACGCATATTGAAATTGAAATGAATGCATGAATTGATAATATATATATTATTGAAATATATAATGAAATAAATATAAATTGAAATTGATAATATACATATATATACACTCATGTCCATAAATTAAGGATAATGAAGTTCAGGCAAAGAAAGAGACAGAAGCAAAACAAATTTGACTTATTTGTAAAGTCTATTTATTAAGCAAAAGGTAAAGAGCAAAAAAGATGCTATATGTTTGACATAATTAATAAAATTGCGATTTTTTACTCCCTGGAGCAAATTTCAAAAAGAACCTATTTACAAAAAACAGTATAACATGGTTAGTATGATGGTTAATATAGTATGTCTCTGACGATGCAATACAGGCCTTACAACGCTTAGGCATGCTGAGTATCAAATTATCAATCTGATCTTGGGGAATATTACACCACTCATCAAGCAATGCTCTCCGAAGTTCCGGTTGGCAGGTGGGAGGGGGTTGACGGGCTGCAATTCGTCGGCCAAGCATATCCCACACATGTTTATTCAAGTCCGGTGAGTTGGCCAATCCATACGGGTGATATCCTTTGAAGGCATTCGTCTACAATGTTTGCACGGTGAGGACGGGCGTTGTCATCCATAAAAGAAATTCAGCACCCATGGCGCCCCAAAACAAACGTACATGTTGTTCAGAATGACATCCCGAAGATGTGGCCTGTCATCGTTACACTCTGAACATGCAGGTCAGTTCTGGAACCAAGAATAATTCCTCCCCAAACGAGCCATCCTGCACCACCGTAACGGTGTCGTTCAATGGTGTTCTCTTGATAGTAACGGGTACCTGGCGCTCTCCATATGAAAGTAGTATCAGACTGCAAACTAAACCTGGACTCGTCGGAAAACATCACACCAGACCACTGTTGCGGTGTCCACAATGCATGCTCTCTACTCAGGTACAGTGAGTTGCGGTAAGTGGAACACATCTGACAGGCCTACGAGCATATAGACCAATGTGCCTAAGCGTCTGTATACGGTCTGCAGGCAGGTCTGACGACGAGGCAGGTATGATGCTGTGCTCCGTCTGTTTCTTTTGGCTGTAAAACCGGTCCTCATTCGGCGTTGTAACTCGGGGGCGACCTGTGCTGTAACATCTACTCACATTACCATCATCTTGGAATCGTTGCCAAATCCTGGAGATGACACTCTGGGCGAATCCATGTTCCTCGGATACTTCCAGATGGGTACGTCCACATTCCAGTCGTCCGATAATTCTACCACGTAAAAAATCATCCAAATGCTTCCTTTGTGCCATAACTATGCGGTTATTGCACTGAAAGGCTTTTAAAGCGCTTATGAACAATTTTACTTCTTTGCCACCATTCCTTATATACCCCTCTCTTACATCGTCATTGTGACGTACTATGGCCATCTAGTGGTTTCCTGTAATTTGCATATTCTTCTTCAAGATGTGTGTGATAATTCTACAGGTGAAATTTTTTATTTTAGTGTTCAATTTCTGTGTGATTCTGAATTATCCTTAATTTATGGACATGAGTGTAAATGGCCAGCAAAGCGGGCGAGTGCTTCTAGTTATATGTAAAGTTGAGAAACATTTATAATAGCTTTTGAAAAACAATTTTCCACCAGGCAATCATAATCAAAGCAAGCCATTCTGATACAATCAACAACGAGTCTGTTCTATTTATTTATTTATTGTTTCACAAATTGCAACACATGCTAGGGATTAGGGCAGGGTTCTTTTCAGTTGAATCACACGCTATAAACAGTATCAACTGCGACATGATTGGAGTGTTTTTCCCATGTGACACAAGCTTGGATCTTATGAAGATTCTCTGGTCAAAGATATTTGAGTTTTTGAGTTTCATTGATAGGGTTCATTTTTCA
The DNA here is from genome assembly GCA_021605095.1 of Caerostris extrusa. Taxonomy (NCBI): domain Eukaryota; kingdom Metazoa; phylum Arthropoda; class Arachnida; order Araneae; family Araneidae; genus Caerostris; species Caerostris extrusa. Next base: position 183,285 of record BPLR01000229.1, read on the forward strand.
CTTATAATACCACGAATAGTCCAGCAACTGGCGATGACAGGAGGATTAGTAGAAGGGTAGTTTCCTCGAATTTGCGTGTCGTATGAAAGAAAATTCGGAAAATTTTTATCAGGCATCTTGACTATGAATGCGAGACATTTTGCGTGCGTCACAATCTCAGCAAAACTGACTGTAACAAAAACCGCCAGCAGATTGCAACCTGAACCCTCTTCAAGCTATCTGCTCATGTTACCACCAGGCCATCAGATAGGTGTTAAAACAATTGATATGGTTTATTTTCTAGACCATTCGAGGAATAAGAAAATCTTACAGCTAAAGAACTGTCCAACACCAACAAAACCAAAACATATCTGGTAGGGATGGCCCTAGAAGGAAGACATATAAAAGAACTGTAAGCGCTTGATATGCGAAACAATCTGCACCCGACTCAATTTTCTTTCCTGTTTGAACACCCCTTGTTCTATGCAGACGAGACCCCCTAATCAAATCACGGCATCGACTGGAGCTGCACCCCAGTCAGCCGCCAAACCGGATTAGGGTCCGGCACACGTCGCGCGCTCTGTGTACACCCTCCCCCTGACAAACCGAATCCGCGGAATTTGCAAGTTTGTTTTGATCTTGTCCGGCTTGTCTGCGCACGCGAATGGAAATAGAGCTCGGAATGGATACTTTAAAGCCTTTTTCTGTTCCACGTGTGGTTCCACATACCAAAAGCGACACCGGGGAGTTGAGGTTGCGGCCTGATTGTGCATGTTTTTCGGAGCTGAAACAAGAGGGTTACAATGAACAAATTCAGATTCTCTCTGCCAAATTAAAATAAAATATCTTAATTTCTTAATGGATCAGTTTTTTTTTTTTTTTTCAAATATTGTTTTGTTCCAAAACAATTAATCTTTTTTTTTTCTACTAAAATTGAAACTCATTGATGGAATTATAATTAATTCATTCAATGCAGAGCTTCGATTAATTTTTATAAATTTTTATTGTTTTTTTATTTAGTTTTTAACTTTATTTTTTTCATTATAGAAATTCAAGTATAAGTTCAGCCATTTGGATTAGGATCAGAACGACAATCCTCAGCAGAGCATTTGAGCGGCCTGGTGGCTAGCGTTCTGGCCTTTGGTACCACATATTTCAGGTACGAATCGTGGCGATGACATGGATGCTTGCAATCGTTCGGAATCCACTTTAAACTGTAGGTTCCTGTCTAATTAGCCTAAAGTGTGCACAAAATGATCATAGAGCGACAAAACAAAACAAACTTGAGCTTTCAAGATCAGTACACGATACATCGTTGTTGTTATAAAAAATGTCTACTTTGACTCATTTTAAAAAATAAAAAACAAAAATAACAGAAAATAAATGCAAGCGTAAAAGCAAGCAAATAACACACAACCCTTTGCTAATCTTCTGTTATTGTAGATTATTACGGAGATCCTTGGCCGCGTAGCGGCCACTAGCTCCTTCTTTGTAAAATGTTGAAACATAGCGGTGGTCTCATGCCCTTTGAGTTAATAAGCAAAATAGATAATTAAATGCCCTTTTTCCTTTGCTAATCTTTTGAATCTTTTCGTATATCTTGTCGATCTAAAGGACATCGTCTAATAACTGTAAAACAAAATGAAATCGTTATATAATGACTGTTGCCAGACATACATATAACAAGTCAACTTACATTTGCCTTAGAATAAAGCACGGTAGTCCATAATTAAAAATTAATTTCTTTATGAGAAACATAAATTTCGTAGATTATGCACATAATTAATTTTTCATGAATGGAATAGATTATTGACATTATTCACATAATTAATTTTGCATGAATGGAATAGATTATTGTCATTATTCTCATACTCATTATTTTCTTTTCAATTGTTCTAGGAAACACATAATTCACCAAGCAGTTAAAGGAACTCGAAGTCACTTTAGAATGACTTGACAGATGCAAATTATCTCGAGTGGACTTTTGTTAGCTTTAGAATAATAATTGATCGAAATACCAATTTTAGTACAGAATTAAGAATTAATTTTTGCAAGAGTTTACTCGTATTTCTCTGATAAAAATACAAATTTGAGATGCAAGTACACTCCCAATAATCCTTTAATAATAGTTACATTTTTATTAATATTAATCAACCTTTAATCATGTTAATAATGATTATATCGTAGTTGATACTTTACTCTGATAGTTAAAAATGAAATGAAAACAGCCAGATAAACAGAAAAAAAAAAAAAAAAAAACTGTCCTTGAAAGGGAAAAAAAAAATTAAGTCTAATTAAGTTAATTTTTTTTTAAATAGGATAAATAGTCAATTTGTCTGCATTCAACACCTTCAATCTAATTACATCTCCAATCATGTGCACATCTATTTCACTTCTCTGAAATAAACAATGCTAATTTATAAACGAGGCATTGTTTTCTTATACATTTGTTCCCTTTTATTAGCAATTTTTTTCTTTGAAAACAAAATGAATCACAAAAATATAGTAATATCATCATTATAAACTACTAGTTTTCAATTATAAAAAATATCCGTTATTACAATCTGCTACTAGTATAAAAAGAGGCCTGATGGCGAGTGACTAGCGCTCTGGCACTTGAGTCCTGATGGTGCCATGGAAGTTTGTAGTGGTGGAATCCACTTTAAACCATGGGTCACGATCTAGCATTACTATAGAGCGTAGGGCTGACATCTCCTATCTCGAAATCTGTCAGTAGATTGACTGTCATGCATTCCCCACACACACACATGAGGCTGTTGCGCCAATGAATAAGGAGACAATATAAAGGCAAAAAAAAGAGTCATACTTGCATAAAACTTGTTGCTGTATTTACTAATTAATACTGATTAGAGTAATTCTGCCTTCAATTTATTGGGATAAAATTTATCCTTCATAGTCTTCAATAAAATCTTCTAATAAAATTCATTCAATTTCTTATTTTTAATGAATCTTCAAACAACACAAAGGAATAAATTTTTATGGTCGTAATATATTCAGACCTCAAAGTAGCTATACTGAGAATATATATACAAAGATACTATATTGAGAAAAATAGAAACCAATGGCTTTCTAGTCTACACTGTTACATCGGAAAAAATTGCCATAATTTTCTACAGATTTTTTCTTTCTGATCAATTGACGTAATCAAATTGAAACATTTCTGAAATAATTAAGAATTTATGCTAAAGTTATTTATATAAATTGGACATTTGCGATAATTCGAAGATAACTTTTGCTAATACATTTCTATTATTATTGAATCACCATAAAATCACATTTATTGCTAAAAATTGTTATTAGCAACGGTTTGTGTTAATCTTTATAAAGTAGACATAAGCGTGTCGAAGCAAACAGAAATGCTTGATAAGAAATTTAATTTGATAACTCAAACTTATTACAATTAATTTTTCATCATGGAAGCTGGTAGGATGTCCGCTTTTTAGCATAATAGTAACGTACAGGTTAGAATTTGACGGTTTATATTATAGTTACTTGCTTCAGAAACTTGAAGATATGGCGGAGATTGTGACAGCTTATAGTATGTGAGCATCTTATTTCGACAATTGAGCAACAATGGTGTGAGTTTCAATATTTTTAGTGAATTTTTAATATTTTTATACATTATGACATGCAAATGTTTCGCAGTTACCCCTGAAAGTCATCCAAGAAAGCAATTAATTCTTCTGTCCCTCCTTCAGGACTTGTTTATGTATAAGTATACTAAATAAAACAAAAGTTACATGGTTATTAATATGACTAATTATTGCACAGAAAGTCCATAATAATATGTCATAAAGTGTCCATGGTTTATCATGGGAAATACATGGGAAATACATGGGTTATCATAAAAGTTTCATGGTTTATCACGTTAAGTCCATGATTTATTATGGAAAGCCCATTTGCTATAATAACCATGATTATTATTAGAATTATTATACAGAAGGTCCATAATATATCAAAAAAATGTACATGGTTATTAATATAATACTATATATTAATAAACATAGTTATTAAGATAATTAATTTTTATGTGGACCCTTCATATAATAAAATATAAAATATCCATGACTTATTATATATTAACATTGTAATTATTAATAGTAAATTACTTTTAAAAATCCTCTATAACAATTTTAAAATATAATTTTTTTGTTCAAGCACAAATTTGCTTATAGCATTTTTTTTTTTTTTTTTAAATTTAAAACATTCTATTTTTGTTCCAACATAATTTTACTGATTAGAACGTATACAAGTTTTTAAATTTAAAACATTATATTTTTGTTCCAACATAATTTTACTGATTAGAACGTATACAAGTTTTTAAATATATAGTTAGAAAATGATTTTGTATGCCTTTTAAGACTATTAATAATTAATAGAATTCCATAATACTCACAGCATCATGTTATTTTATTCAACCAACAAATTAAAGTAGAGACAAATACAACAGAAAAGAGATGAATGGAACGAGCTTCACGAATTTTTCTGCTTAATTACTTAAGTGTCATAGCACCCCATAATCCCAAATAAAAAATAAACTAATCAGAAATAGCAGGTGAAAAAAAAACCTCGATTATTACCCCATAATTAAACAAATTATTCCCCCATCCCTTTTGCAGCATGTGAAGTCACGTTTTGTAATAGCTGCATTCAACATTTGATGAAATTACTCCTCGGTGCAAAATGGCGTTGGAATTTCTTAACCCAATAAAAAAGAGCGCTCCAGAGCTACAGTGAAAATAAATTTTAAAAAGAAAAGATAAAGAAGAAAAAAGAAAATTTAAAAAAGAAGTGAAGCACAACAACGAAAATCTCTGTAAGTAATGAATTTTATTGAACTATTAGGACATTAAAGGTCAGGCTTGTAGACTAAGAAACAAATTTAGAGGAGGAGGGAAGGAAGAAGAAAGAAAAAAAAAAAGAAAAGAAAAAGAAAATTGCTATTATCAGAGAAGCGTGTTTCCGTGAAGAAGGAAGGGAGGAGAGAAGTGAAAATTTAATTGGATACAATTTGGTAAAAGTCGGGCAGAAAGCAGAGGGCGAAAATTACCCGGGAGACTTGATCATTGCCTCCGAAGGAACTGGCAACTTTCAAGAATCGTTGTCAGGGTTGCACTACTGGGAACTTAGTCCACTTGGATGGAATTTAGATCCAGGTGCAATTACCAGGGTTGGGCAAAAATCAACTGAGGTTTGTTTTAAGGTTTGTTAATTCTGATGACTGGGAGCAGCTAAAAAAGATATCGAATCCCGTTTCCGAAATGGGAAAGCCATGTTCCAAAATTCAAAACTTATTTGTTTATGATGGAGATGGGCACAATAAATCCATAAATAAGAAAATTTTTTTTGTTTGACTCGCAGAAAACGACGCGAACCCTCAGATGCCACCTTTGGTGAAAACTCATTCAAACTTGTGGTAACTAAATGGGTGTAACATTATGCATCCTGTCTAACATTGCATCTGATACATATCTGACGCCAAAACTGGATCATATAATGTGAACTCAGATTGAGATGTTCGACTTCCGAAAATAACAATCATAACTGATATAACGACTATATCGTTTATAATGACAACATTTTTGCAATAAAGTGACTTGACATACTTTGGCTTGCATTGCAAAAAGATGGATGGAGCTCTTTGATGGATAAAGCGTTGGGTTTCCAAATAAAGGGACCCTGGTTCAAGACTTGACAGGGGCAACTTTCACGAATCGTTTGTCAGCATTGCATTATTGGGAATTTAGTCCACTTGGAGGGAATTTAGATCCAGGTGCAATAACCAAATGGTTGGGCAAAAATATACCTCCTTGTGGTGCTTCCCTTCAGTAATATTTGAACTAAATGGATGGCTAAAAGTTCACCATTCCAATATCATATGTAGCAACTTAGTCCTTCTCCAAGGATAGTCGTTGATGTAGAGAGTATATGAACATTCACTTCTGTACTACAGCAACTCCGTTTTGGGTGAGTTGTTCGATTCTATTTCCGTGGAAGAGGGCACCACAATGAAAGCTGAATCGATTTGTCGGGAAAAGTTTCCTAATCAGCGTTGTGGATGAGCACAATTCTTTTCATCAGGCTCGATAAGGTGGAAAGGAGGATAAAAATGATCTCCAGATGACATTCCTGGGAGTTTTTGCTCAAAATTTCGATGGCAAAATAAGGGTAAAGTGTACCAGGTTCACCCAGGAAATATCCTGGATAGGACTGAATCTGCTTTTTCTCTACCGTTCTAGGAAGTGAATTACATTAGATCAAAGTGTTCGACATTTGAAAATAACAACTTTTTTTGAGACATTAATTTTTTAAAAAAATTTTAAATAATGAAATATTTCAGTCTTAAAGAATGCCAAAAAATTATAAATGTATCTTTATATTATTTAGTAGAAGATAAAAAGCAATTGAAATCATGTATATCATAGTTGAATTAATCAGTTAATAACTGATGCTTTCCTATTCAAAACAAAAACGAACAATTTGTTAAAAAGAATTTTCTGAAGTAACAAAGATTAGCAATTGTTGGTTGTTTCTTTGATTCACTTGATTTTCAAAAATAAATAAAAATAATAATAAATAAATAAATATTCGTTTGATAAATAAATATTTGTTTGATTCGAATAACGCAGTTTCGTAAAGAAACAATTTGTTTTACATACAAAAGTGCTCCCATGTTCCCATTCATTGTTTTTGATTGACTGCTATTAGAAGCGAATCAATGATAATGGTGGAAAAAGATATTACTGAATAACTGAGTTAACGATAAAAATTATAAATGATAATTATAATGATAAGCAGCTCTTCAACAATCTTTTAGACAACTGGAAAATTGAAGCATGTACACTGAGACAAATGTCTGTAAAAACAACATGAAATCACGATAACATTACTGTTGCCAAAAGAGATCTGACTCGTGTTTGTCTTAGAATAATATAAGATAGTCTCATTAGTCCGTTCATTTTAATCGACAATCACAAATTTATTTTCGCACGAGTTAACTCATGGTATTCGTCCTAAAAGATACAGATAAGATAAATAATATACTTATAATTCCTTAAGAGGTTAAAGTGACTTTCAAGTCAGTCCTTGAGTTGATGTCATCCTGAAATCAGTCGAATTCACAAAAGGCATTGATGACGTATTTAATGACGCTGAAGTAATCAATAAATCGAGAAATCCATGATCAGAATGCTGATTGCAAACTCTCCACTCATTGAGAAAATTGAAAACTCCATAAAATAGTGATCCTTAATTAATCAGAGATAATGTAACTTTCATTTTTAATTGCAAACAATACCTCACCCAAAATGTATGAAACTCTCTCATTTTTTTTAATATGTCGATTACCCATTTCTGGAAGACGACAACCCCCACTGCTCATGCCCACCCAAAACAAAATCATCCAATTCTCGATCAATTCCATTTGTGAGTAAACTCGTTAAGAGAGATACCTACACACTTACAGGATAAGCTTTTTTTCCGGAGTTCAGAAATTTATTTATTATTCCGCAATATCGCGCAAAAGTTACGTTTTTGCCAACGACTCGAAATTGGCGAAGAATCGTGACCTTATTAAACTTTCAAACCGATTTTGGCGTAGGGGAGGGGAAAAAAAAAAGGGGAAACTTCGCCGCCAAATCAGACGTGAGTTCAGAAGAAATATCAACGGTGATAACAAAAAAAGTAACAAAAAAGTTAGGCGAGAATTTTCTCTCCTTCTTCTCTTCCATCGAATAAAGATTATTGCGGTGATTGTTTTTAGCACCTTTAGGTTGGTTGTATCTCTTTTTTTTTTTTTTTTATTGTTGGAATGTCGAGAGAGTTGCGGAGTAGTAGTTATTAATTAAGTGGGTATGAGGTGATATAAATATTTATTGGCCAAGATGCATAAATGCAAGGTGTTGGTAAAAAAAAATTAATTTTTACATTTGAAAATTTGATTTTTTATTAAGAAATATACTTTTTGCATTGAGTGAATTCTTATTACGAGAATTATCATGTAAATTAATTTTAATAAGTGCATTAAAATTTTATGTGCACTTTTTAGCATCGTGTATACTTTGTATAAGTATCCATATTTTTAAATAGGACTTTATCAATTAAAGAATCATCAAGAACTGAGTGAGTAGTAATTAGAAGCGATTTCACTTATTAAGAGACATTTATATATTTTTTTTCCGTGAGTATACATGCAGATAATTATGTTTAGAATAGCAATTTGTTATTTAAAAATTAATTTTAATTAATTAAGTCTTAATTTTGCTTTATTTGAGAACGTACAAGGAGAATGACCTTTTGAGGAACTTCTTAAGAGTACCCGTCTGTGTGTGCAAACAAGCATCCTAAAAACTTATATTCTACCCTACTAGTAAGAAATCTACGAATGATTAGCCACAAGGTTCTAGTCCGGATTGTGTCCCGGATGTTTGCAATGATTCGGAATCCACTTTAAACCCTAGGTCCCGGTCTAATATGACTGTTGAGTTTTGGGGGCCCAGGACTGACAACCCTACTCCATAGAAAGAAATCATCTCATGTTTCGAAATCTACAAGTAAACAGACTGCCTGGGCCTACCATGGGGCTGTTGCGCTGATGAAGAAGAAGTAGGGAATCTATATTCTGACTATCAATTATCTTATCCTACTGATATAGCATATCTAGTAAAGAAAGAAAAGTAACCACATAAGAATTCATGCAATCAGTCTTAATTATAATGAAGAATTTAATCAAAAGGGTTACAATATACTATTTTAAATGACCTTCGTTAAATGAACATGATAATTTAATCCACAGTTTTTTTCATTCTAGCAGTTTCGACCCACCACCATTCAACACTTCTACTAAGCAAGCCCTGGTTTTATAATAAACAAAAACATTTCAAAGCAAAAAAATAGTTCAAATAATAAATAAATTGCCAATATTTTATTGAAAAGCTTTGGAAAAAAGTAATTAATGAAAATGGTAAGAAATTATCACACATTATGCTATTCAAAATTGTCATGGTATAATTTAACGTGATCCCACAATAATGGTCTGTCCCTTCTTCCCAATGACATTAAAGCCCTTTCATTAAAATCATTAATACCTATCAATCTGCACAACTTGTTACAGCAGATTTCTGTAACTGCTACAGTTTTCACTGCCTCAGTTAACACGAAATATGTACATCAAAAAATCCGACCATTACAACGATATTAACAACAACTTAGCACTCATAAATCCCTTCCACAAATCACGACACCAACTTCCCTTAATATTTTAAGTGGCCAGTGCACTCTCCTACCTGTGCACCCCTCAGCGAACATCAGAGAGCATAATTTCTCACTGCCGCATATCCGTGTGGATGAATCCCATTAGCAGAAACCGAGGGGGGTGGAAGGAGAGGAAGGTGCATAACAAGTGCTGAGGAGGATGTCTTGTGACAGGTGGGTGTGACGTGATGATGACGATCCCTGACCGTCGGTTCGTGGTGTGGGTGAGTTCATGTCCTCCTTCCACTTAGCTGATTTCATCGCTCGGACGGGATGCTCGTATGTCTTCATTTGTTGTTGCATCCCACCAATGAGTCCAAGGGGGTGGTAAATTTTCGAGAAATCGTTAGGTCCATTCTAAGGAACGAAGATTTGGGGTAGTCTGGATTAGTCTTTTTGAACTATTCCTTCAATGAAATTTTTACCTTTTTCTAAAATTTTCAATCCTCGAATTTGCTTAATTGTTTTGTAGACGGATTTGCAAGGTTTTGGAGCCATTGAAGTATAAATACATAATAAACAAATATCTTGAGATTTCGATAATCAAACTTGCTTGGATTGTTTTCAAAGAATACGTTGACATCAACACTAAAAGCGATTTCAAGCTCATATTAATTTCAATACTTTTAAGCGAAAAATTTTTCAATTTATATTTTAAGGTCACATATAATGTAAAATATTTGAACTGATCAGTATATATTGTAGTAAAATATTTTGGTAAACATTCTAGATAGCTTTTATGTGTAATTTTAGATAGGTTAATTTAAGACAGAAGTTGTAAAAATATTTAAAATACTATATTAATGATTCGGCTCTCCCTGTGACATGTTTCAAGTTCGAGTCACGAAGGTGCTATAGTTGTTTGTCAGTGGTTTGAATCCGTCTTAAACCGTAGGTACCGGTCTTATATGACTAATGAGTGTTGGGCGTACAGCTGACAACCCTACCCTGTAAATGAAACTCTCTCCTATCTCAAAATCTGCCAGTAGTCAGCAGACAGTCTTGGTCCACCATGGACTACAGTGGCTGGCCTATAGTGGCAGTTAGTGAGGGTGATTAACGATTCATTGATTGCGATAAATATTATATGTATATACCTACTGCTATTAGGTATTGTAAGATATTTTCGAAATAAGGCAGGTGAAAGTTGTCTTTCTTTCGGTCTGTATTATGGAGTTGTTACGGAATGCTAAGTCACTACGAAATCTTTTTTCTCCTAAAAATGATTTAATATAATAAATTTATAAGTTACCTTATCAATTAGGTTTAACGAAAATTAATGCAAGATTTATGTAGACAATTTTTAAAGGAAAAAAAATATTTATTGTTGCATATAATAAATCATTATATTCTGCATCATTTTGACATTTAGCCATTTTTCAAGCAACTTTTTAATTTCATCGTTGCAGAATCTCTTTTTTTTGTTTTGCAGCAAAATGCCCTTTTAGAGAATTTTCAATCCCATATTTATTACTGAAATTTTTGCCGACAAAAAGAAAATAAATAAATAAAAAAAAAGCTGCAGTAAACAAACTAAACAGACAATAATCTGATAGAGTTATGCTTAGAATATAAGATTGACGAAGTTGAAATTTCCATCCAAATTTCTTCAGTTTCTGTTGAGTCATTTGAGTGGTGTGAGGATAGGTGTTATCTCGTTGAAAAATCTGACTCCGTTTAGTTAGTAAAGCCGGCTTTAATTTCCATAATTGTCGACGGTAGATGTCTGACATGGTAGTTCTGGTTATTCCCAAGCTGGTTAAAAATAAACCACCCCTACTATATCCCACTAAATGCTTTAGATAAAAGCAAAAACCTTCTTTATAGCATAGCATAGCTGTAGAAATAGGTTTTTCTTTTAGCCTTAACCAATAGTAATTTTTGCATAAAGTATTCATTTTCATCTCCTGACACTATACGCTTTAAAAAAAAAAGGACCATTACTTGTAAACTAGTGATGAGCAAATGTTTACTCGTTTCTGACGGTTTTCAGCTGTAAGTCTATCAAAACTTACAAATTAGCATTGTCAACCTACATTAACCAAACCATTTCTCTGTTCATCTTCGATACTAAAATTCTCTTCTCAGAACTTTTTAAACCAATCTAGAACATGGGTTTCACTTATAGATCCTGAATACATGGAAGAAATATTTCCGAGTTGCTTCTGCAGCATTTCCATGGAGTCTAAACTCGAAAAGCGTAATATGAAAAGTATGCGTCTTATTTTCCACCACTTTCTCTTAAAAAAAAAAATTAAAATACAAGTTTTACAGAGTGTAGAAACAGTTTACATTAATTTGAAAATAATTTTAAAAAAAAGGAATATTAAAATCAGAATCTAGCATTTATATAGACTTGAATTTAGGTAAATTCCCCATACAGCATTATGTTCTATTTTAATCTAATACAAGATGATTATAATAAAACAAAAAAAAAACTATTTCGATATATCAGTCACTATCTATCACACCGTTCACACAAACTTAACAAAATTTTGGTTTAAGCTATTTTGTTATGTGCTCTCGAGAATTGCATAAAAAACAGCAGTCAAACTCTAACAATTACAGTTACAGTGGCATGATTTCGAAAATTTCAAATGGCACTTCCTACTTTATTTCTTTATTGGAATGCGATCTCCGTAGCAAAAAAACCATAAATAGCGTTGGAACGGCACCTGTAGCACGAAAATCACCGGCGCTAGACAGACTGAGAAAACAACTAATAAGGGCAGACAAGTAACAGAAAACAAACCATTTTATTGTGTTTCACAAATTTTCTACGTAACCTACGTCATATATGATTCACACAAACTGCCATCAGTGTATAATACTGAAGCACGCACTTACCATGACAAGAGGATTCTGTTGGACTTGACATGTGACGTGAAATGGCGGATATAAATCTATCCCCAAAGAGTTGTGTTACGTAACATTTCACAGAACACCCCCTCCCCTTGGGGGAGGCCATCTTGCATCCCCATGTCGTCATATAGAGATATTTCTGTGAATGTTACGACTATATATATATACATATATATAATCTTCTTATCCTTCTTTTTCATTGGCGCAACAACGAATGTTGGGGCAAGGCCGTCTGCCTGCTGGCAAATTTCGGGATAGGAGATGTTTTCTTTTTATGGGGTAGGGTTGACAGATCTACACCCAATGCTCTACAGTCATATTAGACCGGGATCTGCGGTTTAAAGGGAATTCGAACCACTACAAACATACATGGCACAGCAGGGACACGAATCCGAAATCTGTGGCACCGAGCGTCAGAATTTTTATAATTACATTGTATATTTACGTTGTTGCTGTTGTAATTGTTTAATCACTGTTACAATTATCAATAGACTGCAAATAAGCTGTAGTTATTTAAAATGCACTTTTACAGTTTCATACTAATTATTTTTTGTTGAAGTCAATTATTCAAATAATTAATAAAGCTTACATCAAATTTTTAAAATTTTATTATTTGTTGAATTAAATCACATGTAAAAATTTTAATATAATGAATAAAAATACATAATTTTAAATATTTTTATTACATTTTTTTTACTCATCACTCATGATTTGTCATGATTTATTTTTTACTCATTTATCAAGATTTTTAAGTATTGTGACGCACGTTTACGATTACATACGATTTTAAAAAGTCCAAAATTGTTTTGGGAAGCTTAATAAAAATATCGGAAATAATTGCATTGGATATTTTCAGCCTATAAATGAAATTAAGTCTTTTTTTTTTTTTTTTTTTTTTTTTTAAACATTTGCGTTTAACAATTAGTTGTAAGAAAATATACAAATGAAAATAAAAGACTTCATCTTCTTCGTAGAAATTCAAAATGTTAAAAAATTACTAAAAAATAGCTTTAATGAAGAAATACTTTTGCATAAGATAATGATTTTTTTCTTTTTTCTTTATATATATATATATATATATAACATGTATATAGGATCTTTATAAAAAAAAAAAGAGAGTATTTATATGATTGCTTTCTCACGTCATTTGCTTCAGAATCTGTTGAAATTAAACCGTACAGGAAAACTTTCACCGTTAAAAAATTGGAAATAAATTTAAATTAGAGTCACCCCAACCTTTTCCAAAATCCAATAAAATTCCGACAAATTAAAGAAGGAATCTCAGCTAGAAGACCGAATCTGTACCACCGAAGCCCAGAAAAGTTTTTAAATCGATTCTATTGAAAGGAGAAGGGGAAAATGAAAGAAAAAAATCCCCATCCATCCCTATTCAATGGGAAAGATCCCTTCCTCCTTCCTACAACCTGGAACCAAAGATAGAATTTAAACTATTTTTACCCGAAACACCACTTAGAAAATCAAGCCAAATCTAAAACCGGACACAAAAGACGAAAACGAAGCAAAACAAACTAGCAGAATGGAAATCAGGGAAGAGCCAAAAAGTTTTTCCCGCGCAAATCTTCGCAAAAGATTTTTCTTTCTTTCATTCTTTTCTCCCCCTGCCTTTTTTTCTTTTATTCACATGGCAATGAGGTGGGGTGGAAGAAAGGGGGAGCAGAGGGTTGCTGACTAAAAGAGTTTTTATTAGGGTAATGAGGGGTGGACCAAGCACGATTTGGCCATTAACTTGATGGGATATCGCTTGCATTTCTCACCCGTTGGCCGCAGCAGACGAGAAAATGGAATATTTTCGAACAGTGTGTGGGCGGGCTCTTCAACCAGGTTGCCATTTTGTTTTTGAGTTAAGATGTTTCACTGTTTTGCCAGTGATGCGTGAAGATATGAAAATGGCTTTAAATTTGAACTAAATAAATATAAATAAATAAATAAATCGTTTAAAAAACAATCAATAGTCAAACATGTTTTTTATTATTATTATTGCTGGCAGAAATTATATTGATTATATTTGAGGTTTCGAATAATTTCTTTTGTTAATGTTATTCTTTCCAATAAGGAATAAAAAAAAAAACTGAAAAATAGAATGCTAAACTGAACACTATGTTGTTTCATTTCTAAGGGCATATGCATTTCTTGATGTTTCTTTTTTTTTTTAACATGGCAGGGAAATAAGTTATTCTCAATTTTTTTTTTTTTTATAATGCAGCTGGAAATACTTGGACTTTATCTAAGTAGATATCTAGTATTCTAGTAGTTATCTAAGTAGCATCTAGTTTATCTTTTATGCTATAAGTAAGGACTGCACCAACGTTATTCAATTAATACTAATCAGGGGGCACGTGTAGCTTGAAGATATGCTACGGACGAATAACATTACCCTCGCAGCGCTCTACGATCATATTAGACCGGTATCTATGGTTTAAAGTGGACTAAAACATCCATGGCACTGCGGGGACTCGAACCTTCGGGTTCGAGGAAATCTGTAGTACCGAGCGACAGAGCGTTAGCTACTCGGCCATCAGGCCTGTTATTCCCAAATAAACTGGAAGATATTAAGCAGATTGAGAGATAACCACAACGCACTACATGTACCTACAACTATAACTGCTACATTATCCTTGGATGCTTAAATTAAGATCTAAATAAAAATATATAATTCTCTAAAAATAATTTATATTCGTTACTCACGTAATGTTCTGAATAGCTCTGGTACGATTTCGCTCGCGACGTAAATTGCTGTCATATTTGTGAAAAAGAGACTCTATGACAAATCTAATAGAGACTACGTATCTGCCATGTGTCATCATTGGTCTTGTTTGATGAACAAATGCTGACAGTTACCCTAAGAAATCTTTCTGAAAATCTGTGATCCCAAGTTATCCCAATATCTGCTTACAATTTTGTTAAGCAAATACAAGTTCACAATGATCACACAAGTGATCATTGTGAAAATATTCACTTTGGTGATGATCACACAGGTGATCATTGAGCACTTTTTGGGTGCCGGTTTTGGCAATATTCTTTAAAATCTTCTGGAAATTGAAATATTTTCCCACGTGTATTTCCCACTTAAAGTACAAATGCTATCAATGACAGAAGCGTGTCGGTTTTTCATACATTCAGCTAAATCACATAAGCACAAAAATTCAAATTTTAAATTAATTAAGCTCTATAAAATATAAACCTACATAAGAAATATTTAATCAAAAGAAAAATGTAAATTAATTATTTTTTAATTTTAAATAAAAAAAATGCAAAAATAAAATGCTGGCAGCTCTTTCGATAAGAGGCGTTTACTGATGATTTTCCAACTATGAATGATATTTTGACTTCACATTCATTGTGTAATACAAAGATTAACAGAAATATGATACACCTAAAATTGGAATGAGACAGCTAGAAGTTTTCTTTAAATATTGATTTACTAATTTCGCGTGAGTATTTGAATTTTAAAATTAGTTTCGTGCTGCATTTAAAATGCCTAATACTCTTCCATTTCAAAAAAAAAAAAAAAAAAAAATCCGATTCTTTGCCACCTTTTTCAACAAGTATTATTTGAGGAATTCTAAATTCATCTACAATAATATCACAAAGTAATGAATTCACAAAATTGAGATTTAAAATTTTCCAAATCGTAAGAAACTACAATTTTTTTCCCCGAATGAATAATATGTAACTCTTATCAATGTGTAGCATAAACAACAACAAAAAAAAAAAGACAGAAATAATATTTAAAATGAGTATTGCAGGAAGCCTCAAAATATCTTGAAATAGGTAACACAAATAAATCATAAAATCCTTGTAATATAATATTTATATTTGAAAGTATCCGGTGAAAAGAGTTATAAAATAAAAAAATAATAATAAAAACGGATTTCAATTTTCAAAGCGAAACTAACTTAACTCAACACAAATGCTCATGTGGCTCACCTTTCTTATTTGCACAACATTTTGAGGATCAACATGAAATTGTAAATTTTTTTAAACTTAACATTTCAAACAAAACTTAACACTTAACATTTCGCGGATATATGAATTGCAGAAAGTCTGTAAAACTTGTTTTACCTTTCATACATTCGCTTTGCAAGAAAGTTTGTCGTTAGTTCTTAAGTTACAATAAGATTTAATGTATCGAAAAGGACTTACATATAATAGAAATATTTAATGATAAAACATATAGAAATATATATATATATATATTATTTTTTATAATCATTTTTAATATATATATATTTTTTTTTACATTAATTGCACTAAAATGCTAACACAAAGAATGATGCATATCTGTGTGAGGATCGCCATGCATTTTTTTTTTCTAAAAATTTTTAGTGAAGTAATAACATAGACAGGAATTCTCTATCTATATACATAAAAATTTATATATACATATGTGTGTGTGTGTGTTTGTTTCTTTCAAGTACTCTTTTAAGTAGGCTTATTCATATATTAATTTCTAAATTTTGTTATATTTATGAATATTAATTTATAATAATTTTTCCTGCCACAATTTTTAATCGTTACCAGTGCTTTAAATCTACAATTGTGATTTCCTTTCTATTGATTCCTTTATTCCTTTTATTTTCAATTTTTTTCCCTCTTATAGAACTAACCCACAATTTTAAAACCTGCTGAACTTTTAGAAATCCGTGGTAGACATCATAGATTATACATTATTTGCTAACAATTATTACTAGAATTAGTATTTCGCTTGCTGTTTTAAATACCAGGAAATATGACTAAAATCGTCCAGCACTAGATTGGCAGTTATGCAGCAAATTCTGAGTTATTCAGCTGCATCATGGATGCCTGAATAGCTCATTAAATTTTAAAATCTTTCTTTGCTAACGAATACCCCACAGAAGACATCTTGGTACGAATATTCAAGAGGATTCAAATTCGAATTTGTTGTCAACATCCATTGCAATCATAGCTTTCAAAAATGAGGATACTCGATAGCGATTATGACAGCGTACGTAAAGTACCTCGCACCGATAATTAGGTTTCCTGGCGCAAATTTCCAGGTTTTTCTCCTTTACGAAACGCATAGTTTCTCCTTAGGAATCTTTTCATTCGGAAGACAATGTCTTCTCCTCAACGTTGTAGTATTTTTCCACTTCCAAACGCTTTAGCATTTTTCTGTTCCCAGTGAAAGGAATGTATATTCTTTAACAAGTGCATAACAACCTATCATTCAAATCTGACAGCAGATAAGCAGTATCGTGTATATTTATATTACATGCAATTAGTGTTTTGTACTAATGAGAACAACCTGCCCGACAAATCTGATTGCAGAAAATCAGTGTCAGGGATAATGAGACATCATGAAACTAGCAATTGTCTGTTCGACCTTCACAGGTGAAAATAAATATAAATGGGATATGGACTGAGTTGCTGCATCGTGAGGAAGGTGATAGATCATGGGATGAGGAAGTGTCCAATCCAATGAGAAGTAAGGCACGCTGATTTTTCCCCTTTACGGATTTTCTTAAAAGAGGTTTTGGAGAAGAAAAAGAGTTCTGCGAAGAAGTCGACAAGAAGTGTTGTTTTCCTCTTTTTCTGAAAGTGATTCAACAGGCTCGAGTTTCCACCAGTTTACATAGGGAGTTCCTTGTGATTTCGTGTATCACAGCAAGGAATAATTAAGGTCTGCCACAGACAGGGGGAGGGGGGTATTATATTCGTCGTAGACTCGAGAACCCTAAAAACCTTCGTCCTTGAGTGTGCTGCACTTGTGAATCAGATTTGATTCTTTATTTTATTTTATTTATATTTTTTTTTTTGTAAGTTATAATTTGTAAAAGTTCTGCGTATATATATATATATATATATAATGTTTATAAATAAAATTAAAATTTTCACATGAACTTGAAAGTGCCCCTCTTCTTGAAGACATTATAGATCTAGTATAGGTCGAGACGTTACAATCCCATTGGAACACGAAGCCAAAATACTTTTATATCGAGGATTTTTTTATGGATATTTACGTCCCAAGTGGAACACGAAACCAAAATACTTTTACAAACATATCGAGGATGAAAAATAAAAGAACTGCATGTCCCTCCTCCGTGACCTATCATATCTCATTCCCTCATTCCTATCCATAAAAATTTCAAAAACCCTCAATTTGTTTTAAAAAACGCCCAGTTAGAAACCCATTTAAAAATTCCACAAAGAGATAACATGAATGCAAAACACATTTCTCCAATCCGGTTGTATAGAATCCGTCTATCAGTCTATTAATCTACAAACATATCACATAAACGAAACTCAAGTTGTCACCAAAGCAAAAAAAAATCCCTCCCAAGTTCTCGTGAAAAATAAAAAAAAGAACCGTGTCCTGTCATATCTCGTTCCTAATGGAGCTTAGTGGGTTTGAAACGGACAAGTCGTAGTGGTTAGAGAGTCTCATCTTTAAAACATAAGAGCGGGGAACGCCTTTGATAGACTACCATTTATGAGATGTGGCTGCGGCTATGAACATGACGAAAGAGACAGAATATTTTGTGCGATACCCAGCCAGACGTAGGATTCAATTCCAGCGCGATCCAATACTTCAATAATTTTTCAAAAGCCCCGGACCCCAAGACGCCGGATGGTCTTGCCGGCGCCGGAAAAAAATTGGGACAACATAGCATAGAGCTTAAACAAAGTATTCAGGAGATTTAGGGAAAAAGTTCTGATTTGGGTCTAAGAATTTTTACCTATTATATTATAGTAGAGACTGTAGATTTTTTTTTATGAATAAAAACTATAAAAAAAAAAACTATAAATCTCATTCGTTTTGCTCTATTTTTGAAATCAAATGTGATCAATATTTTCAAATTTCATACAGTTAAATATTCTTAGCAATGTCAAAACAGAGATTATTTGAGAAATAAATGATGGGTTTCAAACATAAATTTAAAATCATATTAAACAATAAATTAATAAATAGACCTATAAAAATGTTGATTTGAAATTTTTATGGATGGTTTGATTTATTTTATTTTTTTACTTTTATTTATTAATTTGTCTCTCTCTGAAGAAAATTACTTTAATTACTATAGTAATCCATTTCAGCTTTTCAAGTTTGTATTATCAATTTTTAATTTTATAAAATAATTAACCTGGACATACTTGAAAATTTTTTTAAATCCTGATATATCAAATCAGAATATAAATTTTAAATTAATTTATATATTCACAATTGATTAATAATATGATTTAAATTTATTTATTTATTTTAAATATGAATTTTCTTAAAATAAATTCATATAATGTGAACTTTCAAAGTATTTAAATTATATTCAATCTAAACAGTATTATAAACAAATTTCAAAGTAATAAATCAAACTATTCATTGTGCATTATATTGATGTATCTTGTATAATTTAAATAATACCTTGCATTTAATATTTTTTTACAATAATATTCGAGCTAACAATAGTTTTATAAAAGTACGTTAATTTTTTTAAAAAGTACGTTTTTCTTACATACTAATTTAGGTTCATATTGAGAGATTTTAATTATAAATTCTTTCATCGCTTCATTCATTTATTAATTAAAATACAAAAATACAAAATAATTATAACACTAAATACATAAATTAAATGCTAAGAAAATAAGTGTTTCTTGAATAATATTGTCAATGTCAATTGATTAACTTAAACATATTTTTAATTTGACATTTTTAATCATATTAAATAAATCTAAAAATTATTAATCATAAGTTTATTTAAGGAACAAACCGCAAAAATGGGTCGTTGGGATTTGGCAGCTTTTTTTATGACGTCCATTGAGTGATAAGTTGCCAAATGTGGTAACCCGGATTTCTTGCACTGTTTGCAGTTCAGTTCCCTTACAATCGCAACCCTTTTCTTGGCGCACTTTGTCGAAAAGAATTTTGAAGCCAAATCCCAACGGCTCTATTCTGCAATTTTGCATATTTAAATATTAATCACACTAAGATTATTTAATTAGAAGGTAAAGAAAAAAATCAGAGAATTTATTTAAGTATGGGTACCTGAAAATTATTACCGGAAATGAGTAGGTATATTTAATATAATAATAATATATTTTTAGTTAAAAAGCATAAATATAGCGCGCACAAATAAATAATGCTGCGTTTGAAAAAATTAAGAAATCTTTAAATTTAAAAGATGTCGTATAAAAATTAACAACAAAGCAGATGAAAATGACAAATTGGCACATGTCTTAATACAATCAAACTTTATAAATTGTCTACAAATACATTTAACCAATGATCCACTTAAAAACGACAACTACTTCATAATAAAAAATAAATTAATGTCCCTGAAAAGCATAATCGCCCAAGTGAAGCTAATGAAAATTTATTTAAGTCTACACTACCAAAGAAAAAAAAAAAAAGAACACACTATCAAACAAATAAAAAGGACCAAACGATTTCCCTCCGTTGCCAATTAGAGATGATCAAATACCAGTTGTCAGAGAGCGGGGAGAAATGTAAATGAAAATGGGAGAAAAATTGATAAAATGTTCTACGTTCCAGAAGAATCTTTTTTTTAATCTTTTTAGACAGATGAGGTTCTAGAATAGTTTCCAAAAACCGTATGATTCGTTTCCCGATTCAAGGAAGCAGAAGAAAATTCTTAACAACTGGATTAAGTAACCGTGACCGCTTAGAAGTATATTTCGGTAGGGGTAAAGGGGAAAAGATAGGGATTTTGTTGTCGGTACCGAAAACTGCTTTTGCCATTTGACTCTCGCATACATTTGTCATCGTTAGCGTTTGTGAAACTTATGAGGTTTGAAAGTTTCCGAGTATTTAATAACTTTTGCCTCGAATTTTAAAATTAAAATGAAACATTTTCTTAGAGGAGAAAAATATTTACTTTTTTATTCGTAACTGTTTCTTTTTCGTTTTAAAATTGTATGTTTGAATTTAATATCATTAAGTCACTGATTTGAATTGAAAAAAAAGATTAGTTTAAGGAATAAATAATATTGTATAAAAATTAAAAGTTTGTTATATTATTTAATTCAAAAATTTTAATTAGCTAGTATTGGTAATAGTCAGTTAGTTAATTGGTTGGTTTCAGTCTGAAGATATGTATGGATAACTTATTAAAAAAAATAATAAACAGTCAACTTTTTCTTTTTTTTTTTTTTTTTTTTTTTTAAGAACGTTGTAAAAAAATCTGAAAATATAAATATATCTTGATAAATTTTTACGGCAAAATAATGAAATAAATTTTTTTTTAAATTTACATTTTGCAATACTTTGCATAAATGAGCTATGTTCAGAAAAATTACAAGACCATAAGGATCAAACGTATCAAATTAATGATAAATAATTATTATACTATAATTACCTGCCAATAATCCAAGAATTATATATACGAAAAAACCTTGAATTCTACTGTGGAAATCAGGCCATTGCATATTATGTATAAACATTACTTTTTTCGAAAGTTTAAAAAAATTAATTTGATAAAAACCTTAAAAAAAAATAACAGAATTTTGTCTAAGAGAAATTTTTTTAAATATTTTAAACATAAAGACAGAAACATAACCGTTGTAGTAGATTTCAACATGAAAAAAAGAGTAATCAAAAATAAAAATCCTTTCCTGATGTCCTTTATAAAGCATTTTGTAAATTTATAAAGTATTTTCGATTGATGGAGATACTGGGAAGGGATTTTGGACATTAGAAAAGGACATTTTGACATTGGTATTTTTAAATCCATGTGTTGTTACTCAATAAAATAGGTCTGAATTAAATTATAGACGGGAGTGAAAAACTATTTACAGATGTCCTAACAACGATTTTGATAAATTTTCATTTCTAGCAAATATGAAGATTACAAATCGTTGGAAAAATATCGTATCTTTCGATATGTATTGGGAAGGTTTTTATAAAACATTTCCTGATGACATTTATAAAGGATTTCCTGATAATGGAAATTTTGAACATTAAAAAAGGACATTTTAGACATTGAGATTTTCTACATTCATGTGTGCTACTGAATGAAAATGATCTAGAATTACGTTATAAACGAGAATGAAAAACACTTTACAGAAAGCCAAATTAGGAATGAACTTCCATCATTACTGATCAAGATTTTCATCTCTCTAGTAAATATGTTTCAATTACATCGATTACGTTAGATTTCTTTCATCTTTCGATTACAAATCGTTGTAAAAATATTATATCTTTTGTTTTCATCCTAATTTTTTAAATGCATATCTTCTTTCTGGTTACTATTACATTAAATTTTCAATACAACTTTTTGTTTGTTTTATATCAATTGGTATAAAACAGAACTTGATATTACACTCATGTCCATAAATTAAAGATAATGAAGTTCAGGCAAAGAAAGAGACAGAAGAAAAACAAATTTGACTTATTTGTAAAGTCTATTTATTAAACAAAAGATAGAGAGCAACAAAGATGCTATATGTTTGACATAATTAATAAAAATTGCGATTTTTACTCCCTGGAGCAAATTTCAAAAAAGAACTATTTACAAAAAACAGTATAACATGGTTAGTGTGATGGTTAATATGGAGTATGTCTCCTGGACGATGCAATACAGGCCTTACAACGCCTAGGCATGCTGAGTATCAAATTATCAATCTGATCTTGGGGAATATTACACCACTCATCAAGCAATGCCCTCCGAAGTTCCGGTTGACAGGTGGGAAGGGGTTGGCGGGCTGCAATTCGTCGACCAAGCATATCCCACACATGCTCTAATGGATTAAAAGTCCGGTGAGTATGCTGGCCAATCCATATGGGTGATATCCTCCAATTGAAGGCATTCGTCTACAATGTTTGCACGGTGAGGACGGGCGTGTCATCCATAAACAGAAATTCAGCACCCATAGCGCCCCGAAACAAACGCACATGTTGTTCCAGAATGTCATCCCGATAGATGTGGCCTGTCATCGTTACACTCTGAACATGCAGGTCAGTTCTGAAACCAAGAATAATTCCTCCCCAAACGAGCCATCCTGCATCACCGTAACGGTGTCGTTCAATGGTGTTCTCTTTTGATAGTAACGGGTACCTGGCGCTCTCCATATGAAAGTCCGGCGAGAATCAGACTGCAAACTAAACCTGACTCGTCGGAAAACATCACACCGGACTACTGTTGCGGTGTCCACAATGCATGCTCTCTACTCCAGGTTAATCGCAAGCGACAGTGAGTTGCGGTAAGTGGAACACATCTGACAGGCCTACAAGCATATAGACCAATGTGCCCTAAGCGTCTGTACACGGTCTGCCTTGAAACTGTCGTACCGGTAGCTGAAGAGAGCTGACGTGACAGGTCTGAAGCTGTGCTCCGTCTGTTTCTTTTGGGAGTAACTGCTAAATACCGGTCCTCATTCGGCGCTGTAACATCTACTCACATTACCATCATCTTGGAATCGTTGTCGAAGCCTGGAGATGACACTCTGGGAGATTCCAAGTTCCTCGGATACTTCCAGCTGGGTACGTCCACATTCCAGTCGTCCGATAATCCTACCACGTAAAAAATCATCCAAATGCTTCCTTTGCGCCATAACTATGCGGTTATTGCACTGAAAGGCTTTTAAAGCGCTTGTGAAAAATTTTACTTCTTTTGCCACCATTCCTTATATACCCCTCTCTTACACTCTCGTCATTGTGACGTACTATCCGCGCCATCTGGTGGTTTCCTGTAATATGCATATTCTTCTTCAAGATGTGTGTGATAATTCTACAGGTGAAATTTTTATTTTAGAGTTCAATTTCTGTGTGATTCTGAATTATCCTTAATTTATGGACATGAATGTATATGGAAAGTCAAATAGCAGGTGAAGAAATCCGCGGACTACAAGAGATCGCTTTAAAATCACGCCAACGGATTATAAGGTATTGCTGTGTGTGTAAGCAGGAAATCACAGTAATTATAATAATTTATTATTTAATTATAATAATCATTTTTAAATGTACTGAATATTAATTGAAATTGAGGAAATTACTCAAGCATCTAATAGATTTTACATTAACTTTAATATAAACGGACGCACTACACCCAAAAGAAACTTGAGCATTCTGCATACGTTTTCGCAAACAGGGAATCCAGTCTGCTTGAATTCCTGCCTAATAAATAAAGTAAAAGAGGTAAAGGAAAGGGAAGGCCAAGCCTTTCGAGGCATAAAAAAGCAATCCTAATTCAATCGGCCCTGTTCCGCAGATCCATGGCTAACCCGATCCATGCAAATCGTGCGTCGAGGTACGCAGCCCAGAAAATAGCACAGAGGACGAATGAACCGTGTCTCATATTTGCGGTGTTTGCATTTGACCTATTTTGACAAATTCGGAGGGGGAACGCCGACGGAATAAAAATTTCTGGATTTAAATGCCGCAGAAACGTAAGAAATGCGGATTGGAGCGATTCTTTTTTTTTTTTTTCTTATAAAAAAAATGTGAGTGATTTTTATGTCTTTTTATTTAAAAAAAATGGTCATAATAATAATAAATAATGGGTGCAATGTTAATGTATTGAAGATATATAAGAGTACAGTTTATAGATGACTGATTCATAAATATTTGTATTTCTTGCTAAGCGTTGTACTTCTTTATATTTTCCACTATTGCATTTTTTTTTCAGAAAGGTTTGATTTTAAAATCGAGTTAAGAAATTACTGTAATTTAATCGTAGAAAAATATTTCATCTTAAACGAAATTTTTTTCATAAACAAAAGAATAGTTGTTTCTTATTCCACTTGGTCGACAGTAACATCTAGACCAAGTCCAAGAACCCGTGTGGTCTCATGGAAGGAAGTGGGCTGTTTCTGTTGGGATGGAGAAACCGTAGGTAGAAGTCTAATTTTACTCCGTATCTTCCGGGAGGACTTTTTAGGGGAACTACCCCACATTTACATACGAGAGAACATCCGAAAACTAATACCGACTAACTAAGCAAGATGCAGAATATCGCAAACGCTTTCGAGTCGTCGAGCTCGTTTTTTGAAACAGCTTCTGCAACAAAGCCACCAGCGGATAGAGCCTCCGCTCTAATCACCTTCCCAGTTACGAGTCAGGCTAATAATAATAATTCAGGCTGCTGCTATTTATGATAATTATTCTTAATGTTTAACGACTGTGACAATTACACAAAAATTACATTTTAGAAATAAAATTCATTTGGTCTAATTTAGTAATTCATGGTTCACCAAAAAAAAAAAAGTTGCGAATCAATCAGGAATTTTGTAATAGATTCGCCAAATCACCTTTCATAACAAAACATTGGCTTGACAAAAAAAAATTAAGTTCAAAATATTTTATTTGAATTAAAAAAGTATAACTTGAAGATGATCAATAAAAAGGCGATGTATTTTAGATAGTAATTAAATACGTATTATTCGAAAAAGGAATCAGTAGGATCCAAAAATAGCTTCTATATTATAACTACAAAATGCATTCTTTTATCACAAATTATTTCGTATTTCTATTTATTTAGTTATTCTCAGTCAGTATAAAAAAATAAATAAATAAATAAATAATAATAATAAAAAAGGAGCGGGGGGAGAGGGCATGGTCCAAGAGTAAATGTCTGCCAGAATGATAGTTCTGAATTTATTAAAAACACGAAGTGTTTACATAATTCTGCATTCATAAAGAAGCAAGACAATATAACATATATATCAAAATTACAAACATATTTACCATTATTCAGGAAGGAGATACAAAAATTTTCGACGTTTGATGTTTAAAAAAAAAAAAAAAATCATCAAGTGTGAGGTTCTTAGCCTTTGGCCTTTTAATGTAGGAAATTCTGTCACTACCACCCTTCTCATGCTTTAATCATAGCCATGTAATCTAATTTAATATTTCAATCATTTTACTTTATTTACGGAATATGAAAAGATTTTTAATTGAAATTGAATAATAGACTGAAAAAAAAAAAATTGAAATTACCCATTATGTGTATTAAATGATACCATCATCATTGGCGCAACAGCCCCATGGTGGACCAAGGTCGTCTGTCTACAGGCAGATTTCGAGACAGCAAATGTCTTTTTAGGGGATAGAGTTGCCAGCCCTACTCCCAATGTTCTACAGTCACATTAGATCGGGACCTACTGTTTAAAGTGGATTCCGAATCCTACAAACATCCATGGCATCGCCGGGACTCGAAACCTGTGGCACCCAGCGCTAATCACTCTGCCATCAGGCCCCATAATGATACCAATTAACAAATATTTAATTTCTGTCTATAAGAATTAATTAGTCATTTAAACTTATGATAGAGAAATGGGTGGAGGGCCTGTTTTAAAGATTTTTTTTTTTTTTTTTTTTTCAAAAATATGAAATGTTATAAGTTATTAAGAAATATTTGGTTTTGCCCAATAACTTACTAATATAATCCGATAACTTTCATTATTTTGTAGTTCATATTGGGTGATAAAGAAAGTGCTATGTCATTTATATTTTTAGAAGTGATAATTCGGTATTATACATTGAAGGGATATAGTAGTAAGAGAGAAATAAACATCCACATGTTATTGTGAAAAGAAATGAGAACTTATGTTTTTAAATTTCTAATCTAAAATTCCTTACAGTTACTACTCATTTACGAAATAATTATTACCAGAATATGATGATTAATAATTAAAGTTTAAATGATTAATTGGCATTTTCTAAATATCTATAAAATTAATTGGTTTAATTAATTAGTTTTAACTATTTCTCATGTGATTTAATCTTCAATTGTAGAAAACACATCGAAGAACTTTTAATTGATAACACCTTTTATGAGGATTATATCCCACAATTTTTAGAACCACTGATTACGACGATTATACAAAAAGTCCGTAACAATGCTAAATTGTTGTTTCATCAACGATATTAGAAGTTATAAAATATAATTTTACTTATAGTATATTATAATTCATAGCTTAATAATAATTCGATAATATTTGATAAATTTAATTCCAATAAATTTGGAATTTTTATTAAATTCAATACATAATAGAAAAATACGTTAGATGAAAAAATACAGATTTTTATATTATGGAAATAATAAATACTTTGGTAATACAATATTTCAGTATGATTATTTTACATATATAAAATGTAAACGAGATAATTTTTTAAAAAAGAAAATTTCTAAAAGGACTCTCTTTTAGATACAGTATAGCCTCCATTGAATTTTGGATAGTATTAAATCTGCATTATTAATATACAACATTACAAAAATTGTTTTCTATTGTTCTTAAAAAATTGTATTTTATCAATAAAAAAAGTTTCTTTTAAATCTATGTATTTTTATATCCATACTTTATTTTATGCATGCTAGTTTGATGAAAATATAAAATTGGATTTATATTTATCTTTTAACAGATAAATATAATTGAAAACTGAATATTTATCTACATATAATGGTATAATATAATTTCATTTAATGATAATTTAGAGAAGTTTACAAATAATTAAAAATCAAAAATGTTTATTAACTTTCTTCAATTGATACAAAAATTTTCAGTAACAAAATAATGCAATTGAAATTATGAATCACAAGTACTTTATTATTATCATTATTTATTTATTTATTTAGGAATTTATACAAACTTGAATATCTACAACAAAAATAATTTTATATCTTTAAGGAACATGAAAATAAATTATAATATTCTTACTAGTACACAAAAAGTAAACAATTTGAGCAAATTAGAAAAAGATTTTACAATGTAAAATGGAATGAATAAGGTTAAGAATGATTAAGATTTTTTAAATAAAGTGCAATATTCAATGAACAAATGGGAAAATTAAATTCTGTTAAACAACCTTCAGCACAATAAATAATTTATTTACAATCTATTCATAAACATAAATACATTTTAAACAAATAACAATACATACAATCTTGAGTAACATGCTTGACTAACATTTTTCTTACAAAAAATTGTTTTACCAAAAGATTAAGAAAGGAAAAAAAAAAAAAAAGAATATTTCCTAAACATTATGTATGGATAAGAAATATATTTCTAGCAACAAAAATATATGAAGTTTTACATAAATCACATAAAAGCCTTACCAAAAAATTAAGTCAAATAATTATTAGTAATGCAACAGATAAATGTATTCTATTCTATAATGAAAAATATAAAATTTATTAGAAACAAAAAGTATTTTAAAGTTCAATAATATTTTCGAAAACTTTATATTTTATTTAGAAAACTATTCGAGATCACCCATTTCTATAATACTGTAAACGAATTGTTGAAAACTTTCATATCTGCATGTAGCTACAAGCAATAGCTCCTTCCACTATTTAAATATTCTAACCAATTAATTACAGCATGAGATTTAATAAGGTATTCACTTAGACAATCAATAATTCTTCTTTCCTTTTACATTTATAATCCAATATTAGTGAAAAAAAAAATATATTTTGAAACTGACAAACAAAAATATATTTAATTTTGAACAACAAATTAATTTACAGAAAAATAAACCAGTAAAAACACACATTTGTTCCAGATTATTTGCAATGAAATGAAATCAGATTCTTTGGTACACAGAAACTAAATATTTTCCCTTCTTCCATAATTATAAAAAAACTTAACCATCACATTACACATGCAGTTTGAGACTTGCAGTGACTTAACATCAATTTTTCCACTGAGAACAAAGAATCGATTCGTGTAGATTTTCTTCTTAGTCCTTCTTCATCCTTTGACTAGTCATTCTGTAAATGATGGAATCTTTGCCAGGGTCCATCTGCATCATTGCCATGCTGATGCCGAGAAGGGAAACGATCATGGCGACAGCCACGAAGAGTATCATGGTGAAAATTATGGGGAACATGGGATCCCACAAAGGTGCTAAATTGTATTCGTTTTTAACCACGGGCGTCTGAAAATAAAAAAGAAATATCAATCGTTAAATAATTATCTATAAGGTTATTGCGTGCATTTTCGAAATTTTTAAAAGAAAAAGAATATGAGAAAGACACAGCTGTCAACCTCGTTTCCAAAAATTCAATAGATTTGTCAATAAATTGTAGATTTTATAATTAAACACATAAAGCCAATCAATAAAATGATACAATAAAAATTTTCAACAGCTATGTAATTAGATTATAAATAAATTGAAATTATACATATATTCAATTATAATTGCTCGAACCGTAATCAGTAACACCGAGCGCTAGTCACTCGGCCATCAGGTCCCATATATACATGGAGCCTGATGGCCAGAGTGGCTAGAGCTCTGTCCAGATTACGGGTTCAGGTCCAGAAGTACCATGGATGTTTGTAGTGGTTCGAATCCACTTTAAACCGTAGGTTCCAGTTTATATGATTGCTGAGCGTAAGGTTGAGAACCCTATACCGTAAAAAGAAAAAAAAAAATTCTCATGTTTCAGAATCTGCCGAGTTTCGAATCATTGTTTTTACGGCCTTGGCCCACCATGGGGCTGTTGCGCCTTTGAAGAAGAAGAATATATATAAAAGAGTACCTAGGGAAAAGTGACTCCAGTTACATAGTCTTAAAATTTAAATCATAATAAAAAAAAAATTACATAAAGGAAAATTAAGATAATAGCGAGAGAGAGAGAGAGAGAGAAAAAAGATGGAAAGAAAATATATCTTGATTATAAATAATTTATTTAATATAATTTAATATTTTCATTAAAATAAAAAAAAAATAGATAGTATAAATGTCGATTTTATTTCCAAAGTCTATTTTCAAGATGGGATTTTTTAACTTCGATTCCTTTCAATACTTCAGCTATTCAAGTGCTGGAAAAAGTGTAGAAGATTAACAACTCTTTCGTGCAGATTAACGGAAAATAAAACGCGGATAGTTTCTGTAAAATGCAGAAGAGTAAGCAGCCATGAGAAGAAGATTAAAATTAAAATGAACCTGTCGTTAAGTTAAATACTGTCATTTTTTAACGCTTAATATGTTGTAATATATATAACATGTGTTTACCACTAGTTACAATAGATCAAATTACAACCTGAATCTTAAAATCAAGAAATTTAAAAGACAAAAGGCAAATGTAGTGTTTTACGGACAAAATATGCTTATTTATTCTGGGGAGAAGTATCCTCTTACCTACAGTTACGTAATTAATTTTAAAAATTTAAATTCACAATAAGAAATTTACATAAACAAAAATAAACAGAGAGAGAGAGAACAGATGAAAAGAAAAATTAACACATATCTACATTTATTTACAACAGCTATCGCATAGATAATTTTATAACAAATTAAGAAATGTTTCAATTTATATCTGTGATAACATTGATGGAAAGGATGGATATAAATTTTACTTTATATATATGATTTTAACATCAGCTTCATTAATTAAGGTTTTTAAAGCTCGTGATATAACCACATTTTAATTTCGCCTTTAATAATTTTATTTACATTATCAATTATTTTTTTTTATTTATTAATTATCTTAAACAAGCATATGCATCTGCACTTTTTAAAGAAATTTTTCTGATGAAAACATACGACAAAGCAAAAGCACATAAAGATCGCAAATAAAATATTTCAGTCATAATCACCAAACATTCAACCCAATAAATACAGCGATACCATGAACAAAAGAAAGAATGGAATGAAAAAAAAAAAAAAATATACATATAACAGCCATCCAACCTAAAACCAAAAAGACGAGCGAACACGAGCAAAAATGCAGGAAATACCATTTGTAGAAAGGGAGCAGACAAGAATAAAGAAGAGCGCAGAGCGAATGTCTCTAACGCGAATAAACACCCCTCAGAGGGTCAGCGTCATCTTTCCGCGTGAATCTCAGGGGGGCCGTCCATTTGCGACATGTTTATGCGCATTAAATATGCCGCAAATGCGCCTCACCGCTTCTATTCTTTCCACTCTTTGAGACGACATTGTCAGGAACAATGACGTAACTCAATCGTCGACATAAGATTTCATACTTACAAGACCATCCGATTTAAACCCTTAAAGGATTATACCAAATATATTCGTACTTCATCTTTGTATCTTTATGGAACATCACGCATTAACTCGTGCGAAAATTAATTTTTAATTCTGAACTAAAACGAGTATTTTAGGCAAATTTATATTAGGCTATTGCAAACACGAGTTCACTCACACTATCGTAAATCTGGCAACAATCTCGATCTTGTAATGTTTGTTTTGTTTTACAGACATCGGATTCGATGTTCTGCATTTGCGTGTTATTTACAAACTATTACCGCTTGCAAATTGATCTTCCATAGTTTTGTTTATTTGATTATAGATATAGATTTTTGAAACTATTCAATTTTTTTTTTTCAGAAAATTATTAAAAAAAAATAAAAAAAAATTAATATTCAATAAAATTTCTCTATCACATTTACTTTAAAAAAACAATAAAGCTATTTAAATAAAATTTTCAAAATTTCTATGATAATTACCCTTTTGAAAATGTTAGAAATAATAACAATTGTGGCATTTTACTCATTTACAAAGCGCGCTACTATTGTAGCTGTCAAAAGAAAAGACTTGCATTTTTATGAAAACATTTGCGAGTTATTGTTCATTAATTGAAGTTTTTTCCATTTTTTTTTTTTTTCTTTCAACATACGCACAAATTCTTACAACTGCATTTTTTTTCTAACAGAACATACTCACAAATTGACCATAGAAAAATCAACATTCAATGCTAAAAAGTAGTTTGTACATATCTTGGCTCTAATTTATCTTCTATATTTACGTATTTTATATTAAATAAATTATTTTTATATTTACGTATTACTCCCATATTTACGTTTATAGGTATATGTTTCATTTAATCTTTAAATTAGTTTAAGATCATCTACATTCATTATATCCTTTATTGTCATTACAAGAAACAAGATTATTATTACAAGAAATTACAAGAAAGATACAATAAAAGCAACTACTAGATTTTTATATAAAAACATACAAATATTTGCAAATGCATTGTTAAAAAAAAAGTATTAAAAAGCTAAAAAAAAAAAAAAATAGTAGAATATTTTTCAAGCACTGAATGAAATTACATTTAAAAGAAGAAAATTACAATGGTTAACACAATTTAAATACAATTTTTTTCCCCATTCATTTAAAAAACATTTGGTACAGATGTATTAAATGCGAATACAACATACTCAATAGACTTTGTACATAGTTTCATTGCAACAGACAAAGCATCGGGTGACCAACTAAATAAAACTTACATTAAAAAAAAAAAAGCACCATTCCTTATCAAACCTTCCCCCACAGAAGCTAAGCGTCTATAGACCACTGTTATTTCCAATA
Source organism: Caerostris extrusa (assembly GCA_021605095.1). Lineage (NCBI taxonomy): Eukaryota > Metazoa > Arthropoda > Arachnida > Araneae > Araneidae > Caerostris > Caerostris extrusa. The sequence goes on from BPLR01000229.1 coordinate 215,668, forward strand.
CCACCGCAAAACAATAACCGCCGCTTCTCAACGTCCATTACCAAAATGGAGAGACAAGACACCCGACGGGAATTGACATCATCCGCAAAAGTCCGAGGCATCACCTCCGATGACATACTCAGATTTCCCACGAGCCCCATCCCAACCCTGTAAAAGCATCTTTTCCGCAACACCTACGATTCCCTGCACCCCTGGACATCCATCATGCCACCCCCTTTCCAAAAGGACACAACACATCTACTACTACACTCCCTCCCATACACAAGCCCACTATCACTTTCTTTTTAGACAGTGATAGATAACGGTTTGCAAAAGCGATTGTTTGCGCATTGCTTCTATAGGCCGATCTCTCTCTTTCATAATTACTCGCCAAAAATCACGCCAATTGAATTACGCGGTTGGCGTTCTTCTTTCGCCCGACTGTACCCCTCACACACCCACCACTTTGGGCGAAATGTATCACTCACTTGGAAGGGACGAGCTTGAGGGTCGTTTTTATGGGCCATTGCCCTTGAACGAGAAAAAGGAAGGGAGGTTATTTGAGGATAATGAGATTGAAGTGATGTGCTGATGAAGTTCTGCGCAAGTTTGCGTGCGAGGAACCTAATTATCACATGCCATTTAGTATTGAACATTATCATCTTCACTGGTATATCTACACTGGGTATTAAAAGATAAATTTGGAAACAAATGACTAAAATTCCTTTTTCATTTGCATCGTAAAATTATCAGTTAAAACGTAAAAACTTTCATAAAATTATCATGTAAAAGTAAAAGACAATTTATGTATGTATATGAGTAATAAATCAATATACTTTTAAAATTTATATATTACTTATAATTTTATTTTTTTATTTTTTGTAAATTCATTTTACATTGAAAAGAATTTAAAAGTTCAAGATTTATACTTTAGATTTGGTTAAAAATATAAATTTACATAAACCAGATAGAGATGAGATTTGATTTGTTTGTCGCTCTACAGTCATTTTGTGCACACTTTTTTCTAATTAGACCGGGACGTACAGTTTAACATGGATTCCGAACTATTCACAAATATTCATGCCACCCCAGGATTCAAACCTGAAGCCTCTTGTGCCAAAGCGATAGCCAACTGAACATCAGGCCGCACCAGATAGAGAAAGAAGCAAAAGAATGAGAGATTCTGTATTTAAAGGAATATCTTTTAAAACATGATGATGACACATCAATTCATAAAATATAGTGATTTGCTTTTCCATACATTGAACAGTTCTTTTAACTAATAATTTTATAATGCACATATATATAATTAAAAATCTACACTCAAACAATTAATAGTTGCATTAATGTAATGAGGAACGATAGGAGATTTCTCTTCATTAAGCTAAAACAATTTTATTTTGACACAAAAAAATCCTCATTAAATAAGATTAAATAAAATACTTATTATTTCCAAATTAATTTTCGAGGTAGAATTATATTTAAAAACTGAACTTGACTTTTGATATATTTAAAATCAAACTTATAGCATGATTCCTTCAGTCAATGTGGCAAAGTATATAATTCATGAATTATTTCAGAATGATAAAAGACTTACAAACTTAAATTTTACGAGACAAACTAGAAATAAGTTCGATCCAATTTATGATCATTAAATCTTAAAAAGTTTTATGCCAATAAATCCATTCAACTTTGCCAACTTGGGGACAATATTATTATAAAATCAAAACAGAAAACTCTTTTAATAAATATAGCCGCGTAAAGTTTTGAAAAAGTAATACAATTAATCTTTTAAAATAACTCTACACATGCGTAGCATCCATCCAAGAAATTACATCTCCATATATTTTGCATCACCCATCAATATTTAAAAGGATCGAATATTGAACGAGCGACTTGAAGTATGTAAATTTCGTCATGAACATCTTCCAGGGTAACCTACATTTTTTTAATAAATTAATTCCATGCCTGCCAACTTTTCAAAATTTCATCCATAAAACATCTTTGCCTCCGAAGGATCTATACTACTATCTCTGGTACATTCATTTAATTTGCATTACACACGAGATGTACAATAGGGGCATCGAGGCACTTTCTAAACAAATTTTTAAATGTAAACATCTGCCGGAGATAAAGCGAAGAAAATTTTTAAATTTTATTTTTAACAAGTGAAACTATTTAAAAGTAAAAAATACCCCAATATCCTAAAAAAACAATTTAAAAATAGGCCTCCCAAAAATATGAAAAAAAAAAAATAAAAAATAGAAAATCTTTTTATGGGACTGTAACGTCTCGGTCTATATTAGATCTATAACGGCATTAAGAAGAGCGCTACTGTCAGGTTCACAGGGAGAATTTAAATTTTTATTTACAACACTATATATTATACAAAGAAATGGAAAAATTAGAAATAAAATTTGATCACAAGTGCACGATTAAATCACTAGTACAGTTCACCCAAGGATTCAGATTTTCAGAATTCTCGAGTCTACATCGAATCTAATTGCCTGGTCAGCGCAGGCCTTAATTATCACACGGCGTGATAAACGAAACCAGAAAGAGTTCACTTTAAAAACTTTGGAGAAAAAAGAAAAGGAACACTTCTGGCCGACTCGTCGCAGAACTGTCTCACTCTTCTTCATCAAAAACCTTCTTTTAAGACAATCCGTCAAGAGATTAGCTTCCCTCACTTCTCATTGAGTAGACATTTCTCAGCTCATGATCGATCAACAATCCCGATGGAACAACTCATGGTGTAGTCCATATTCAATCTATAGTTGTTTCGACCTGTGAAGGTCGCACAAACATTTGCTAACTTCCCAAGTCTCATTATATATGACACTGATTATCTGCTATCAGATTTGAGTGACAAGTTGTTCTCATTAGTACAAAATACTAATTGCATGTAATACATGCATGTACCCACAATACTGCTTAACTGATGAAAAATTTGAGTGATGATTGTTATTATATATTTGTGAAAGAATATACATTTCTTTCTCCTGGGAATGAAATGCCAAAACTCTTCCCCGTAAGATACAATGCTACAAAACCAATCGAAATCTACAATTTTGCGGAAGATCCGTACAAAACGATCTGCATAAAATGACCAATAATACATTCGGTATTTTAGACTACATACATCGAAACGGTGTGAAAAATTGCAACACTTATAACATTACAAAAATATATATATAAGCATATTAAAAAAAAAAAAACGACTCTCATCTGTAACTTTGAAGAAAAAAATTACAAAGCAAAAAATGGAAGGGACGAAATGAAAACTTGAAAAATTATGTCAATCGATTCCACCCTCTCCAACTCCATCTACTATGAATCTCCAACAATCTTTCGAAAAGAAAAAATATGTCACCCATCTGACTTTTTAAAGGGAATTATTGGAGAAGTGGAACTAAACTGGAACCGAAGACTTCGCATACTTTCCTTAATGGACAAATAAAAGCTTTTAATCCTTCAAAAATGGCGACGACTTTGACAGGATAACGGATACAGTGTTGGAGCTGGAAGCGAGGGAGATATTTCTATAAGCGCTTTCCAGTGATGACAAAAGCTATGGAACTAATACACGTCTCTTCGAAGATACTCCATAAAAATAAAGTTTTTTTTTTTTTTTTTTCCCGATACTGTCCGTTAAAAATAGTGGGCTCGTTCACCAAGTGAACATGATTTTTATTGATACAGAATTTAAAGGAATACGAACTTTCGAACTATGCGATTCTTCCAACTTTATGATTGTTAAACTTCCTTATTACATTGAAAATTCGATGAAAAATCAAAAGTGCATTACAAATAGAAATAATAATAATTGAGAAGAAACTTGAAATGAGAATTATCTTATTTCCATAAAATTTATACTTAATTTAATTATCCTTAACACATATTTATTCTCCGAAAACAAGATCTTTATTAAGTTTTTTGACTAATTCATGAAAATTAGGTGCTTTTATAAAAAGTATGACGAAGACAAGATTATGTATTATTTGTAATTGACAACAAAAAAAACCGGTCTTACATTCCGCCCATTTAAGAATCTGGGGAAAAGATGGAACATTTTCTAAAAATATTCTCACAATGAAGGAGAGAAAGTTAAGGCAAAATGATTAACATAAGTTTATATGAAGCCACTATAATTCAAACGAAAAATTATACATTTTAATATATGCGCACAATGAAATAAAATGAGAAAATATCATTACACACATCAAAGTTCCGAATATGATCCTAAAAAAAAAAAAAATTACCCTTCATTTGTAAATGAAAATTACATTAGAACAAATAGTATTCAGAAAATGAAAAATTACTATTTATATTTTCTAAAGTATAAATCTCATTATTTTGAAAGCATTATTTAATTTAGATTTCAATACAACACAAATATCCATCATACAATTCACTTTTAGGAAATTTATTCCATAAAAATTATTTTTGACTTACAGCGATTATAATACACGCGTAAACATGCTAATCTCAAAATTAGTATTTCAAATATTTTCAATAATTTTTTACGTTTATCAGTAGTAGGAAACAATACACAACCATTAATCAAAATACACATATACGTAATTTTAACTACAATTTTATAATATAAATTACTGTAGGAATTTTTAAAAACTAATTTAGTAAGTTTTTATTAAAACAAAACAGTTGATTTATAAATCAATTTAAAATACTGTGCTGAAGTTATTATAAATTAAGGTAAGAAAATAATAATAATTTTTAAGATGCATAATACCGCATAGTATTTTGAAATGAAATATAAGCATAGTAAATGAAAAAAAACTTCAATAAAGTTTATAATAAAAAGCTTATACTTACTAAAACTAAACATTCCCACTAAACTTTGAAGTAAAGATCTCACAAACTCGCAGTTCTTTCTTGGCAACAAAAGAAAACGTAATAACGACGCTATATTTATTTTTAATAAGAATAACATAAATAAGAACAATAATAAAAAACTTCCATCGATTCATTAACGTGTTCTTAATTGTTCAAAATAGGAAAAATAAGAGACAAAAATAACATTTTTTAAAAATTTCAGTAGAAGCATTTTTATTTTTTTTTTTTTTGTTCTATAATTAATCAAGTATTTGTCCCCGTCTGTAGCAGATCCTAGCTAATTAAAAAGATTTGTTATTAACCGAAGTAGTAGTTGGCGTCATCTGGATATGCAACACCATTTGAAATTTTACACACATTGAGACACTTTCTACACGCGCCCCCGAGATAAAAAGATCTCTTCCATTTCGTTACCAATAAAGATAACATGGTGATAAAAAAACAAAAGATGCGCAAAGAAAAAAAAAAATTTCTAAAATTCGCCAAGAGTTAGCAAGTGTCTAAGAAATACCAGCTGATCTGTAAATGCCAGAAACTAGCCTCAGCACTTAGGGGGATCAAACACTACTAGAGAAAATTGAAGTGATCTTAAAAATATATGTTCCTAAAGGGTTCGGGCAACGATGACAAGTCTGGATGTTACATAGGCGAAAAGATCATTTGTTACACAAGTAGAGTTGGCAACTGTGCTTGGCTTTTTCCTTCCCTACTCATAAGAAATGGCACTCTTGCTCTCATTTTTAACTCATTTACAAATGTTTCAAACATGGAAGAATGATGATAAGGGCACCAGAAATATAGATACGTTATCTTAAATTTTATTTCAAATGTGTGAGTTCAAGCAATGTTATAAAAATAACTGCATTTCACTACAAATAATGACTGATATACCAGATTGCAACGAGACTTCTGTCCGTCCTTTTCAGGATAATTATAAGACATCTCAATGTTACAATAATAATTATAAGACATATTAAGGATAGTTATAACATCATCTCAACTTCAAACTATTTATGATGAATCAATGAATCCTCTATAATAATGTTAAGCTCAAACAACTGTGGTTTAATACATAATTCTAGATCTATTCAACAACTTAAATGCAGTCTGCATCCAAAGGTTTTTTTTTTTTTTTTTAGTGTAGGATGAGAAACGAAAGGAATTGCTCATCATGAGCTATTTGGTGAAAACCAAACAATAACAGCTGAAGTTTATTGTCAGTGATTAAGATTCTTAAAAGCATTTTTACGGAAAAAACGGTCTTAGTTGATAAAACAGAAAAGGAATGATACCGCAGTATGACAATGCCTAAACCTACGCTGCAAGAGTGACTAAGGTAAGTTCTTCTGAAGAATTTTCCCGCCAAAATCTCTTAGGATTCATTGATACTATGCTAAATCTTGCTCAGACAGATTATTATCTTTTTTAAGATTACAGAATCGTTTTACATAACTTAAGCTGATTTCAATAGAAGTTCAAATGAAGCATTTTTTTTTTTTTTTTTTTATTAAGGTAAAACCAAATGCATCTTATAAAAACGAAATTAAAAAGTTGATGCGATTGAAAAGAATATTGATTATGTTGTTGATTAAATATAGTTCTGACTAAATAAATATTTCAATTTTATTACAAATTTGGCTGGAAAATTATGCTTCACCACACATCCAGTTCTCCAACAGATTACCCTTTTTTAGGAGTTTACAGAATCATTTTGTAGGACTTAAGCTGACTTCAAAAGAGATTGATATGAAGCTAGTTCCCCCTCGCTCCCAAAGCAAAGCTCAAAAGAATTTCTCTTTCACAAAAAGTCCTTTCCTTAAAAGTCCTCTTGAATGAAGTTAAAATTCCCTCAACGATCATCTTGGAACAAGGTTGGTATAAAATATTACCCATTATAAAAATAATCAACAATATTAACGAATTCAAGGGCTAGCAGCTACAAAGCACCTACAAAGGTTATGCATTGGAATAAAAATTCAAATATAAATTAACACACCAAATAAAACTCTTCTTTAAAAATTTTTTTCAACAAACAGCCAAGTAAAAACAATTTGCACCATACAATCAACAACCATACCCCATAAAAAAAACATCAAAAGAAAACATCTCTTATCTCGTAATCTACTAGTAGGTAGACGGCTTTGCCAACCATGGGGCCATTGCGCCAATGAAGAAGAAATTCTTCATATAAAATTATTATCGATAAAATACTAGCTTCTCGCGCTCCAAGAAAAGTTTTCTTCCATTTCGTTATCAGTTAATATTGTAATAAAATAATAAATAAAAGTGGGCAAAGGACAACATTTCTAAATTTCGCAGATTAGTTGATAAGTATGAAATACCGGCTGCTCTGTAGATAATAAAACTAACATAAGCATCACGCGCACTTATTTAAGCATCAATTTATCAACAGTTAATTTTTTGATTTTTATACATAAAATTATGAACATTTTTGAATCAAGAATTGGTAAAACAACTTTTTGTCAAAAAACAATTAAAAAAATATAACACTCAATATATTTTGAGTCTCAGACACAAAGACAAACCAAAATATGACCCTAAGAAAAGGAAATCTAAAAGAGGCAAGAGAAATCTATAAAAACTAAATTTTATTAATTTAAAGCGCTCTCAAAATAATACGGCCAGAAAAAGTCTCCCATTTTAAAAGTTAGAAGAATACGATAAATTAAAAATAAGGATAAAAATAAAAGAGCCAAGAGTCAAAGATCAGATCACTTATTAAATAATAACCAGGAAAATCAGAAATGTAAAAACCTAATGAAATAAGTGACTCCATGTCAGCGAACAATGGAGGACCGGAAACTGCGCGCCCTTATTTAATAAACCATTTTGCAAAAATCTCTGTTTAGTTTAGTTTAAAGAGAGAAATTGAATTTTAAGCAATCAAATTATGCCATGCCAGCGGCGCAGGGAAACATTCGGGAGTTCTTTAATCGAAAAAAACATAAACATACGAAAAAGAACGGAAGGGAAAAAGAGCGGGAAAGAGAATTAAATAAAAAAAAAAAGAACGCTATATTATCGAATTTGATAACGCTAATTCGACAGCTAATTACTCATTTAATAACAGTTTGCATCGCGATGGCTCGAAGAAATTTGACAATAAACGATTCGAAATTATCCCATTTCGAAAAATTAATTCCAATAAAACGGAAATTTCCAAAAGACAATTTAATAACCTGTATACACATCAGAGCAATTCATCAAAAATATTTTATTTGTTAAGCGAGATATGTTGTAAGTGGAAAGGAAGGTTTTTCTCGTCGACGCTTTTTAAATTAGATTTAGATTTAAGATTTAAAGAAGAGCTTGGAGCTTTAAACAATTATTCGGTATTGTCCAACACAAAAGTAGTCTTTTGCTGTTTATTTTAGAAATTATGCATAATCTGCATTTTTTTATTATTGTTTTTTTTTTTTGAAATAATGTAGTGTGAAAATACTTTGCATTGATCGATTTATTCATAAAGCTATCTTGTTTTTGAAATTCAATTTTATTTTTTAAGGAAATATTTTTAGAAAATGAAAACAACCTATATGAAGGAATTTGGGGGTAGAATAACTTCACATTTTAATAACAAAAATTTTAAAGATGTATATTAAAAAAACAATATCTGAGATTTTGAAAGTGATTTATTTCTTTTACCTAGCAATATACTTTTTTAAAAAAAAAATTCTATATAATTTTAAGTACCCTTCAAAATTATACTGTAGCACATTCAATGTGAATTAAATGTATTATAGTAGTAAGAAATATAATGGTAGAATCTCACATTGCCAACTTTTTTCCCTTCAAAATACACTATGGACCTGTCTGATATTTATGTGTTTGTTTCCATTCATTATTTAATCCAACTTTGCAATTAATATAAGTTATAAAACATTTTTAATAATTTAATCAATTTTGTACCATTTTAAATATAAAGGATTATTGTTAATTAACATATTTATAACAATATATTAGTTGGCTTTGGTTACTCTTAGTAACCAAATTTTTTAACATTATAATCAATGAAACCAAACCACAAAGTGCGAAATCAGTTCCAACTTTATTTAAAATTGTATTATAAATTTTATATTTTGAAAAAACGGGATGGGGATTCAGAAAATCAATTTTCTTTGAAAACTCGTAAAAATATTTTGCTTTTGTTTCAAATTTATTCTGAAATAAATATGAAATTTGGATAGATGAGCTAAATTTTCTTACAATTTCAAATCTGTTATAAAATCCTTCAGTAATTATTGCAGAATTAAAATTATAAACCTAATAAAAATAATTTTATTTTATCAATCCAAATTTACTAATGAATTTTTTTTTCCTTATTAGAATGTATAATTTTAATACTCGTTTTAAATAATTTGTAAGAGATGCTACTTGTATTTTTTTAATAAAGAATATTATTAGATAAAATATTATTTAAGCAATAATGGCATTCAAAATTACTACTATTAATCAATTTATAATCTTACATACAAAAATAATAATTGTTTCACGCTTAAAATAATAATTTAGAAAAGTGAATACTTCAGAATGACTATTGCTATATTAGTATTCACAACTTTTAGCTGTTAATGTTAAAGAAGTTTAAATTAATTATTGCCTCTCCCCTCTGTCACTGTTTATTCATTTAAAAATATTAATTGATGTTATTTACAATTGAAAAAAAAAAATTCATGTAGATATTTTGCTACAATGGTTTAAAACATTTAAAGACTAATCTACAAGATTATACGTACCGGAAAATATCGCTGAAAAATGTTAGTTTATGTAAATACCACATCACATTTGCTTTATTTTGTACACAAAAATTAATGTCAAATGAGATCTTTCAGTAGTATCTAAGGCAGTTTTCATTACTTATCAATAGTGAGATGGTGGAAAAGGGGGAGTACCTACATGGCAAGCACTTCAAATCAAAATAGCCACCACAAAATTTAAATCTATAGAAATACACACTCACAACTAGTAGTAATTTATATTATCAGGGAATGAAAATATTCTTTTTAAAAAAATGGAAAAACTTATATTACAACAGAAATAATTCAGATATCATTTAAGACTTCAAGCCACCAATTAAGTGCTGCAATTATTTATTATAAAAATTCATATATCAATTTTTATAATATAGCATCTTGAAATTAAAAATAAGCATTAAAATTTATAAACCATAAACTTATACATACCAAAAACGTTAAACTTATCCTTCCAAGCTCACAACTCACTTATCGATAACAAAAGAAAATTGTAATATATTTATTTGTGCACTTTATTGAATAAGACTGTTACTTTCTGAATTATTAAAAAAAGTTGCATATTTCTTATTTTCTGCAAAAGCCATTTTTATCTTATTGAGACAGACATTTTTAAATTGCACAAAACTGATAACAAATTTTTTTTTTTTTTTTTAAGTTTACATAGAGTAATAGTTTTTTTCGTAATTAATAATTAACCCAAAATCTTTCATTTCTGTAATTACGAAGAATTCACAGTAGTTGTCAACTCTGCTTTAGTAATCATTAGAAAATAATAAAATCAAAAGAATAAGGAAAAAAGTATAAACAAAATTAAAAACATTAACTAGCATACCTAATTTTCCAATTATCCCTTTTTATACAAACATTGAAAATCGAAAATATGAAAAAATACTTTGCAATTCAATATGAAAATATTTTACATTAAAAATGCACCATGAATAAATTGAGTTTTGTTGCTAATGATATCTATCGAATCGAATCTGGACAACAACTAATACAACTATTCAACAATTTACATATATTTTTCTTAAATTATTTTTTTTTTTCTTTCTCTTTCAATTGATATATGAAATTATCCCCTTTTTTTCAAGAATTATATTTATTATTGATAATGAAATACTATAACAGTAGAAATTGCAAAAACTTTTAGATAAAGCAACTTTTAAATAAATGTAGATTTGAAAACTTATTTAAATTGTCATATTATCATAACCATTTATATACATATATATTTTATTTTTATTTATAAGGTTATTTAATTTATTTTAAAGAACATTATCATACATGTCTTATCTCAAAACATTTTTAACCAATGTGTTGTATTTCTGAGAAGATTGTTAGATGATTTTCTAAATTTTGAAAGGATAATTTCTAAAGAATTATTTTATTCTTATTTTATAATTTATTATTTATGTTCTTTTAATAATTTTACTCTTAAAAGCATAAATTAAGAGTAAAATTATTAAAAGAACATAAATAATAAATTATAAAATAAGAATAAAATAATTCTTTAGAAATTATCCTTTCAAAAATTTAGAAAATCATCTAACAATCTTCTCAGAAATACAACACATTGGTTAAAAATGTTTTGAGAGTAATGTTTTTAACACATTTTTAAATAATTTTATTAATATTAAAAATATATTTAAAAATTAAATTAAATATAAAATTAGATGAATAAAATATAAAATTACTCGAGTTAATATAAATATTTACTGCAACTTCCATATTTTTTCACATAACAGATATCATATTTGTATAATAAAATATAATGTTTGAAGGAGAAATTAATAATCACTTAACTCACTTGGTTTTTATAATATTCAGATCTAATATGAAAAAAAAAAATTGTAAAATTGGTGATAGATGTTATCTAAAATACATCCTTAATGAAACAAATTATATTTATTATCAAGCATTTTTTAAGAGATAACTTGATAAATAATTTTACCAAATGAATTATCACTAACAATGAAATAAACATCACTGAAATTTCACTAACCTTTCACTGTCCACAATACTATCATATATACGCATTTAATAATTTACACTTTGTACTTATATTAGTTATTTAATTCAATATTTTAAACAATTTTTAGGGTTAATAATATATCCTAAAAAAATTTACAGAAAAATATAAAATTACATGAAGCTGAATATGAAGAAATAAATAAAAAAATGCATAGAAATTCTGAGATTCAGTCAATTTAATTATATAAAATAGCATTACGATCAATATCTCTTGTTTTAGAATTATTTTATACTTTTAATTTTCTAATTTATATAAGAGTTAAATAATAAAATCCTTTTTATACTATAGAAATTTTTGTCATCTTAGATAGCAGTTGATTTGGTATATTCTTTAAAATGCTAGGTACCACTAAAATATTCTCAATTTAGTAAGTTTTTAAATGTTAAATATAAAAATATTACAGGAAAACAACTTTTCTATAAACTGAAAAAGTAAATTCTGTAATTTAGATGAAATTTGGAAAAATCAATAATGTAAGGAAAGTTTGAAAAACTATTCAAACTTTCAATGCATTTTAATTTTTAGTACATTCCATATATATGTATACAGATTATAAAGAATTCAGTGTAAAACAATATTATCCATTATTCAGAAGTTTTCAATTAATTGTAGAAAATTAATGTAATTTTAGAAAATTCATATAACAATCATAAAATTCTTATTCTAAATAACAATGTGTAATTATTTGATATGAAAATTTATGTTTTAGCTCCATAAATATTTACCCAAGAAATCTGAAGGAAAATATTATCTCAAGTTATTCAAGAGATTACAACCATATATAATGCTACTGTAAAACTTATTGCAATAACAAGTTTTTTTATTTATTTAAATACATAAATATTATATTTCAAAGGTTTCAATGGTTTGAGAATATGAATTTTTTTTCTTACTTTAAAAACATTTCAAAATTTTATTTATTTAAGTTTTCATAAAGTACTCACTTCAGTAGTTGACTCCAAAAGCCTCCTGCCCTTACGACCTAAAGGAACTGTTATACTATTTGTTTTAATTACAGCAATCACAACGTTGTCATCATAGATATTACGCATGGTGCTTTTAAACTGGAAAGGAAAAAAAAAATAAAAATAAAAAATTTTAATTCAAACAATTTAAAAATGTTAGTAATTGTCTAGTACTTGATGAAAAAAAAAATTATTTTTTTTCAATCTAATACCAATAAATTTAATTTTTAAATTAATTAGGCATGAATAGCTTTTTAAGGGTACTATATAAATATATACTTTAAGAGTGTATTTAAAACTTCAATTTTTTAATTATTAGTTATGATTTTATTGATATTCCATTTTTCTTATAATAAAGAAATATATCTTATCATTAATCTATATGATTTGCAGTATCAATTAAAGCAGAAATTCATAATTTACAGCAGAAATCAAATATTACGGTAGTGATTCAAAGGAATTTCATAACTTTCACTCCAAATTAATTAGACATTTCTTTTGGTAACTCTTTAAGGTGGATAACCTTTCAATTTAGTTAGGTCCCCTATTATTGAAGAATTTTACTACTCAAATATATCTTAATATTTTGCTTAAAAATTTTGATAAATATCTCACTTAACTTTTGTATTCAGTTTACATTAAAATTCTTTGACTAAAAATATACTCTTTTAAACCATGCATTCATTAAATTAAAATTTATGCACGCAGAATATTAAAATCCACACTAGATATTAATATTACTCTGGCATTTAAAAATAGTTTCCCCATTAGGTTCTTTTCTAAATGTTATTGATTTTTAACTCTCATAATCATGAAAAGGTTTTTTTTTTTTTTTTTGGAGAGTGTTAACATCTCTAATTCAATATGCATAAAATTTCTAAATAGATAAGAGCAGGAAAATAAACCGAAAGTTCTACTTACGTCAGCTATGATCTGCCTTAATAATCTCAAAGCTTCTCTAAATTGGAAAGATTCTTGGCCATAATAGGAAACAATGGGTTCCAATCCATTGATCTTAAGCCAATAAATATCAGGAGTTCCATCACGAATCTCAGATTTATGAGCTTGCACCTATTTAAAAAAAGAAACAATAATATTTAGTTATAATCAACACTATATTTTTTTACGAACACTAAATATTACAAACTTTTAATTACTGAAAATCAGTTAAAGTTCAATTTTAATATGCTACACAGCAAATAACTTCAATTACTAAATTTATTTATTCTCATAACTAGACATAATTATTTAGCTCAAGTATTAGTTTCTGAATTATTTAAATATAATACAAACAAAAAAAAATTTTAATGTTAATGTAAAAATAAAATAAAAATTATAATTAATTGCAAAACTAGTGCATAAAATTACTTAAAAACCTCCAATAATATAATTCACAAATAAATTAAAATTGAGATCTAGAAAAAAAAATTCAATTCTTAATTTAACTGCAAGAAAGAATAAATAATTACTTACTGCTTTCAAGAACTCTTTGATGGTAGCTAACTCAGTGAGCAATGTTACATCACTTGGTATAGAGATATTAAAAGTTGATTCCTTGACCAGTTCTCCTAATTCTGGATCATTCAAGGCCATTTGAAGACGTTTTTTAGGATCAGCAGGAACAGATTTCATAATAATTGGTTGAGCAATTTTAGATTCATGAAGCTGTAAAATTGAAATTTTGTCAAACAAAAGTATACTATATTTATCATGCAAGCTACAGTAATAAAAATATTTATTAATTATTTACTACTAACAGTCCAGGGAAAAAATAGAATTTTAGGGTACAAATAATGTTAATTTTTTTTAATTGCATAATAAAAATTAAATCTTGTTTATTATAACATTTTTTAACCCCATTTAGTTTTTATATGATGTTAATAAATGTTAACAAATACATTTGTGGCAAAAGTTATTTGGTGCAATGTACAACAGTATATTATATGCTTGAAAATTTATAAATATAGAGCAATTAAAAAAAAAAATTTAAAATTTGTAAGAGAAATTTCTTAAAAGAAATGTTTAACTACAATAATTTAAATGTTGTTTGTCTCTATAATTGCTAACTCTCAATGTATTAAAAATAAATAATAGCTATCTTTTGGATATATCATGGTCATTATGACAAATCACTAGAGTTAAAAGTTAGTCATTCTAAAATATGTTAATTTGTTACTTAGCTGTATTTTTAGATATTGATACACGCTTCTAAATTAAATCTTTGCATCTTATCTAGAATTAATTAAAAAATTTTACTTTACTTTCATTGCAATATTTTTTTAAACAATGGTATAATTATAGTAAAATATTGAATCAATATTTTTTCTTACTATAATCACCTTCATCTAACTAAAGAGAGGATAAAGTAAAGGATTATTTTGTAAATATTTTTTAAATTTACATTAATACATGCATAGCCTTCATGAACAAATAAAAATATTTGTTCAATAATCTTTTTCACGATGCAAGACTGTAAATGCACCTGGCAATTTAATATGTTGAAAAATATGTTTTCATACAATTATTCGTGTACATCAAAAAGATCATACAAAGCTATAATGTTCTCTTGGCATCCTATTTAAGTAATAGTGCCACTATAATATAATCAATTTTATTATCGATAATACTAGATAAAGAAAACTCAAAGAGAATTTAATCCATAAATTGTTAAATTTTGATTATAGTTAAAATAATAACTATGAATTCTAAACAATTTTATATGCAAGAGAGTTGTAAATAATTTAGACACCCACAACATTTGAAATATAAAAATACTCATACTTAATAAAAAAATGTAATTTATAAAATATTTTGAAGAATGGAAAAAAAAAAAATACTTAGTTTATCTTGCATTACATTTTAAAAGATGATTAAAACAATTTTAATATGAATGAAATTTAAATAACAAAAAAATTCAAAATTATTACAATACCTCATCACTTAAATCCATATGCAACATGATTGGACTTTTCCCAAAAAACCTTTCATTGGTTCTATGTGCAATCAGATCATATTGATTATTGAGGTCACCAACCTAATTTTTAAAAAATATAAACATTTTTATGCAATAGTAAAAAAATAGCAAATACATTTAATGAAGCAAAGCTATATATAAAATAAATTTTTAATTCAAACAGCTTTTCTAGCTTGTCATGTAATTATGAATTTCATTCTTAACTAATTAAAAATACATTCTCCTTCTATCTAATGAAACTTAAAATTTAAGAAGCTTGGATTACTTTCACAAAACTTGTACCTTATTTAAAATCTTGAACTAATATATATATATATATATATATATATATATATTACAAATATATATAATGTATGATTATTTTGTTGATTTTGTGTACAATTTGTTCTCATTTTGTTTTTGCTGTATATTATTTATTTATTATTATTTTTCTTTGCCTCTGCCATTTTTCCTATTCACTTTTCAATGCTTGTATATGTCTAATGATTTTCATTTGTTGCTGCAGGTTATGTGGCAGATTAATAACATCCCTTTCTGTTTTCTCTCTCTGTTTCACTTTTTTTTAATGTGACTACGAAAAAAAAAAATTTATGTATAAGGAATTGTGTGAAGGCTTTATTATATAATCTGATTGTGTTTCTACTAAACCCCCTTTCCTACTTTCGCCTTTTGGGTGTTTTCCTTTCCTTTGTGTGCATGTTGGCTTCTTCTGTAGCTTAATTGTTACACATATCTATGTTCCAGTTGTTTAATTTATAATATTTAAACTAAGGCATTTTATTAAAAAAAAATCACTAATTTTTAAATAAATATATTATTTATTTATGGTTCAAATAACTGTTTACAATATTCTTTAAGGATGACCAAATAAATGGATAACCTAAATTATTTTATTTAAAATAATAGTTCTTTAACACCTATGAAAAAGCAAAGAAATAATGCAGAGAAGACTTTCTAGATGCATTACTTACATTTTCAAGAAGAAACTTGTTTCCATCCAATGGCATTTCAACTTTGTTATCAAATCCAAGAACTTCAATAACAGCAAGAGCTTCAGGTCTTTTCCATGGTGATACTTCAGCTAAGCTGTCCCATTCAATATTCTATTATAATAGCAATATATTAATAAATAAAATAAATAAATTGTAGTTGAAAAGAAAAACAAATACATGTAATCCATGTTCAGTTTTCAATGGAAATCTATTGTAAATTTTTTTATAAGTTAAATCGATGAATTTGAAAAGTAAATAAAACTTCATAAAAACTAAATTAGCTTTTTAATTGATGTAACACACCAAGAGTAAGAATTGACTAGCTGCTAGTTTTCCTTTTTAAAATATTAATTAAATATCATGTTTTTATTTGAATCAAACATACTGAAAGGAATGTTTTTATTAATTAACCACTTTATCCTAGTGTTAAAAGTCATTATTTCATATGTTATAATATATATTAATTACATATATTAATAATAATGTTGTTAATTCAAATTGTATTCTTCATATTAACTTTTCTTAAACTGAATCAATAATTCTTCAAATTATTTATAAGTATAATACTTAAAAATTTGCATTCCCATTTTTTTTTTATTATAAAGTTTTTAACAATAAAATTATCTTACTAAATAAAAAACAATTGATTTATGATGAGATATAAGTTTGCATCAAGAGAATGAAACTCTTCCATTACAGATTGGTAAATAAATATATCAAAAGTCTGCAATAAGGTAAAATGAACTTTTACTTTAAGAGCAACTAATGCATCCTATTGAAACAAATTATACTGAAAGGTTTGATATTTACATGAAAACCATTTTATATAAATATGTATTTATAAAAAGATATCAAAGTTAGTTTACAGAACTTTCATATGAATTGTTTTTGTAATTATAAATTGTGAATAAACATTTTTTTACTCTGAAAAATTAAATCTAATACAAAATCAAAATAGTATTTTAGCTTTTATTATGTAAACAAATAAATATCAACAGTTTGCAATTAAAATTATAAAAAAAAAAGGACTTACACTTCTGATAGTATATCCAAATATAGAAGAAAATATGTCACCTACATAACTGGAACGAATAGGTTCATTAGAAAGGAATTTTACAGATTCTGGAGCATGAATTACCACTAATTCTTCGACAGCTCCAGAAATATAGGCCAAACCTGACAAAATTTGAAAATTCAATTGAGTGATACATAAAAGTTTCACAAGATATAAGACATTAATTGCAACAAAACTTCATGAAAATGTAGTTTGACCCAATTCTTTAGCATCATCAACACAGAAAATTTCTAAATTTGATACTTTTAGGTATTAGCTGAGTTTCTTTAAATTTAAAGGACATAAGGTTATAAATTTAATATATTACTTCACCAAATATATTGAAACTAGGAGAGTAAGTTTTTACAATGTATTCTAATTAAATTCATAAAGAGAATGTTTATCAATATTTTAATATTTAAATTGATCATAAATTTCCCAGAAAATAAGAAATGGATAAACAATTTAAATAAGTTTATAACACATTTTCAACACAAATCTCATTAAATAATACAGAAGAATTAAAAGGTAATAATATACACATATAATTAATTCATAATTATGAAGTTAAATTTTACATAAGAACAATTATGAAAATTAGTTAAAAGTGAAACATGGAATTCAAAATGTGTTAATTATTAATAAAATAACTCCCAATTAAAATAGCAGATAATTGTTTTTACTATCATTTGATTTTAAGCATATCCAAGTGTAGGAGTACATGTCAGCATCAGGACTAGATAATTTATTATATATAGACGTCTTAATAAAACATGCTCTTTATTTAAATAAAAAAAAAAAAAAACAATTTAAAATTATCGGCCCAAAATTTATATATTAGAAATAACTTTTTTTTTTGTTAAGATAATGGTCTAAAGCACATATCTCTCAAGATTTGCTTTTAGTGTGTCTATAATTGTCCACTAATTCTAAAAACACCAGCTCAGTCACCACATTTAAACCCATTAGAATATATACTGGAGAAAACTGGATGTTAGAGTATGAAGCCATAACTTTAAAACTAAATTAAATACAATAGTAATCAAAGAATGGAAGAGCATTGATAGAAATTACAAAAAGAACTAGTGAATTAGATATTTAAAAACTGTTGTGACTGTTACAGGATATTCTACTTAGTACTAATTGACCAAAAATACTACAAGGTTTACAAATATGTAGATATTTTTTTCTTGACAAAACTTTTGTGAGATAGCTTTTTGCTTTTTGATTAAATATTTTTTAAAAAGTTTTGCTGTGTTTTAAAAATATTTATGTAGTTGTGCTAAGGAAAAGGTATATTATTAAAAATTATTAATTTTTAATTAAGGATAAGAGCAGCATTTCATTGAAATTTAAAAGTGTAAAAATGTAGTTGTGTTAAGGAAAAGGTATATATATTATTAAAAATTGTTAATTTTTAATTATAGATAGAGCAGCATTTCATTGAAATTTATAACTGTACAAAAATTTTGGGAGCCACTGTTTATGGCGATAGAGGAGAGCTATATAGTAGAGGTATATGTTATTTGCTAAGTAAGCAAGATTGAATTTATTTATAATATCATAGATCAATTTAATTATATTTATATTTTAAACTACAATTTGAAATCAAACCAAAATTTTGAATATACATATTTTCAAGTTTTATTAGGATAACAATCCTAATCATGATCCTCAGCAAGGCTTAAATATTCAACTGTTGTCACTTTACATTACAAAAAATTGGTTAAAATGCCTCCTCAATCACAAGGTTTGAATGGAATAAAAACATTTCTCCATAATTCGAAAATAAAAATTTCTTTAAAGCAGCAGCCAACATATGTAATACATAAAAAAAATGGAACAAAATAGATTACAAATTAAATTAAAAAATTGTTTCAATAAATATATACCTAAATAAATAAAAAGAGTTATTTATGTTCATGGGTATTCAACCTTGTACTAAATGTAGCTTAATAAACAGTTCAAATATGCTTATTGGAATTAGATAATTTTTGTGAAAAGATTTCATTTTTTTCATCATGTTTTATAGCACTTATTAGAAATTTATTTTAAATATTTAAAAGATAATATAAATAAAATGAAGAGACGTTAAGCTTTTTAAATCCAATAAATTTTCAGTTTTTCCAAGAGAAATCTTTTGTGAGATGCTGAAATTAAATTAGAAATTAAGTTTTAAATTTCATACATAATAATAATAAAATAATAATAATGTTGCATTTTACGTTATTTAACAGTAAATTAAAAATCATATTCGTCAAAGAATATCTTACAAGAAAATTATAGAAATAAATGAAAGTATATGAAAAGAATTCTAAAAAAAAATTCAGGAAAACATTCATTGTTTGTATTGAAAACATGTTCATATTTTTATTTTATTAATACAATCATTTAAAATATATAGATAATTATTCAGTATCTATCGTGAGTAATAAAGTCATTATGTAAAAGCTCATGTTTAACAGAGACATTACGTTTAGATCCCCACGATCATAAAGAATTAATTTTCTCTGTAAAAAAAAAAAGTATTTAAAATAAGAATACTCACTTATAAATAAAATAAAAAACCGAGAAAAACTAGCAAATACCGAAAACGCCATGTTTACTATAACTCTCGTGACTAGTGGTCAGAGTGTTGCCAAACTCTAAAAGAGCTTTATTAAGTTCTGGTTTCAGTAATTTACTCGGATACAGTGACTTCAGAAAATTCGTGTGATTGTGCTGTTATATTTGTTAGTGGTTCCAATTTTTTCTAATAGTATATTTCTTTTTCTATATATATATATATATTTAACATTTTGTCATCGCTTTAAGTAAGTCTCAAAAACAGACACACATAAATATATATCTTACTCTTTACTTTAACTAATTTCTTACAAATGGTTACTTTTTGTTTCGTTGTACAATGTCAATTGTTCCGGTCTAATTTAAAAAAATTAAAGGAGAAAACTGGGCTTCGAGTTTTGCAAGATTTTAACAACACAGTAGCAAGCTTAACAAAACTTGGCATATCATACGATGAACAATCATTTAAGAGCACTGAATAAGTAAATTAGTTTTTTTTTTTTTTTAAAATTTTCTATTTATTAAATTTTCTCCAATCTCCTCTTAATTCTTGTTCCTGTGGTCTATCCACACATTCAACATTTTACTATTGAATGCTCACTGTCTCAAAACCTCCCCCCCCCCCAAAAAAAATCATTTCTACCCCAATTTTTGTCTTCAATTCAAGTTTTTGTAATACAAGAAATATTTCATAATTTTAAAAATCAGTTAAATAAAAATATATAGTTTATCAATTAATCAAAACAATCGGAAAACTATCTGTAAGTAAACTGTCAAAACAATCATGATTAAACACTTTTTTTTGAACAATATAAAGATTCACGCTGGAATGTCATTTTAGTCTTAGATGCATCTAAGACATATTCTGAAACATTCATTAGCTGTCATCCTACCGTTTCCCAAGAGTGTTCTTCAAAACAGATTTATAATAATAGTATTTTCACAGGCAAAGCCTTTGCGCGGATTTTAACCATTTCGTCACATGTTCTCTCAGCTCACGACTTTATCATTCTGAACGATAAAGTTGAGAACGATTTGTGTTCTTCAAGCTTTAAAGAACTAGTCCAATTGCATTATCAAATTACTCGGAAAACGTTTTAACTATTGAATTCATCTGTATTCCAGGGCTTGTTGGTATTTGTCGGAAAACATTTTTCTCGAAAACGAAAATGGTAATAACAGTATTTGCTAGAAGGATTGTAAGAGCGATTGCGAGACTTACTTCGATGAGAAGAAGAGTATCGATCTCTATTTCTTGGTTGGAAACGAGAGTTCCTTGTGACACTCAGTTTGCAAGTTTATTATCCAAAAAGATGCAATTTGTTGTCGTAACTCAGTTATGGCATCTGATCCTGATGAAACATTATTGCTTACGCAGTAAAGTTCTTGTTTTGGTTGCATTTCAAGAATACGATCCGCCATTAATGAGAGTTCCTCGATTCCTTTATCACTAACTAGTAAAATATTCCGCACGGAATCAGGCATTTTTGTAGAAATAACGTTGTTAGCACCTTATCAGTAATTCCATCAGTAGCCAGGTTTCTCATTTTTTATAAAAATTGACTGGGTTTAAGATCTCCCAAGTCAAGTCCTGTAAGTAGTCTCTGAAGACACTTATTTTCGCTTTCTTTAAAAGTATTCAGCAAACGTTCTTTAGCAGCTGTGTATTTTGTTCTATTATCATCACTTATAATGTCCCACAAACTGTCAACAAATTTCGGTTCTAATTGCGAAACTAAGTAGTTGAATTTTGTATCCTCGGCTGTTATTCCACAAATTGAAAACTGTGCTTCAACTTGAAAGAACCATATTTCTGGTTTTTCTGCCCAAAAAGGAACTTACCCGCGCTACTTCATCTTTTTCGCCGATTCATTAGTTTCAGTCATTTTGTAAATAATTCACGGTTTGCAAATAATTCACGGTTTGCAAATAATTCACGGGTCACCAAGTATGTGGCGGTATTGTAAAGGTTGCGTAGTGTTATTAAAATCCAGACGACAAAAAAAGACGACAATCAATTTTCACATTTACAACATCTTTTATTTAATTTCTAACGCCAATTGCGTTCTGTTTTTATTCTAGCGGGAAAATTCCCTTTCTAATATTGAAAGTAGAAGTCAATTTTTACTCCATTTTCCATCAATAGGTGTCGCTACAGTATTTACAGAAAAGGAACTAGCAAACTTTCTAACAAATTCAGCAGCAGACATCATCAATTTTCAATGGATATCTCCAAAGGATCTTATATTTCAAAAAAAAAAGAAAACATTACAAAAAACAATAGATCGATTGATAAGCGGAAAATAAGCTCATGAATTTATGTATTAAATAGTCTCGTCAATTTCTCCTTATAAATCGAAAAAAGAAGATGACCACTTTTCGATTTCGCATAAAAACAAGTTCATCAGAAGCTAAACACATTAGATTTTATGTAATCCCACTTTTTTTTGTGTTTCTTCTTCAAAACACCAACAACTGAGGAATATATTTTGTTTAGATTTTGTTGTTATTTTGTTTTACGAAATGTGCGAAATATGCTGCTCAGAAAGAAGCTTCTAAGCTTTTTCGGATACAATGTTCTGTCTTTTTCATCAATATTCGACATGACTGAGGATGCGTATTATAAGACTAACAATACTTCATGTTCTACGAAACGTCTCGCGAGCTACGGGGAACTATTTCAAACTTTTTTCTTTCTGTAATAGTTGTTATTCATTTATTCTTGTTTTTATCTAGTCGATCAATAATTTCAACATTTTATGAATTCTTTCTATTAATTTTTGTTTGTTTTGTTGCCAATAATAATGGACCACAATTAATTTAATTCAATTTCATTTCGAAAGTTCATCATGAAATCTATCAAAACTAAAAGTTCCTCATTAGTTAATAAATTTTGATCATTGTAGTTGTTTGATCATCATCACAGCATCTCTTTTAATTTGATAACTTTTGGGTAAATTGAGATAAAGTAGCGTTAGCTAGCATAAATCTCAAATCCACATGTCGATATTTCTAGCTTAATAGGGAAGGGGGTAAACAATGAATAAAAATAATGTTTTAGTATTCAAAATCTATTTGGAAATTAATCATTTTTTGGATGATAATAAAATATTTTACAATAATAAAATATTTTACAATAATAAAATATTTTACAATAAAACATATTTTTAAATTAATGAAAATTGATTAAACAATTTTAATTCATGATTATATATTTTTGTTTTTATTTTAATAATGATTTATTTTTCAGTCCGGTAAATCTCGACGGATAAACAATTTTAATTTCGAGATAATTATAATCTATTCAAAATTTGAAATTTGTACATTTATTATTGAATAATGCTGAATAATAAATAAGTAAAATTGAATACCAACATAAATCGTGTTTTGATATGATGCGTATTTTTAGAGGATGAGATATTACAGTTACAATTTTGTTCTGTTACGATACCTTTAAAAAAAAAAAAATTCAAACTTATTGAAGTTTTCCCTCCTATTAAAATGGTAAAAATGTTGGGAATTTCAAATGAATATTTTGCATTTGTTTTAATTAAATTATATTAAATAGAAGGACAGAATGTGTGAACTATTAATAAATGAAAAATACACTTAGTTAAATTTATTACAAATCTGTATGTAGGTTTTGAAACAACAAAAATGATGCGTATTTTTGGCAGAGGAAAATATCAAGATTTCTATTGTGATAACAATACAATTACTGAGAGGAGCACAACAAATAAATCTTTTTAAAGATAGAATTATACCAAAAATATTTTTGCTGATTATAACTCGTTCCTGACAAAAATGATATGCTAAAAGAAAAAATTTAAAATTTTGAAATAAATCCTGGGGGCACAACAAAAATTAAATAGCAATTAATGAAAAAATCAAATTTTGTAAATTAAAAAAAAAAAAAAAAAAAAAATTGAAAATTCATATAAATTTGTATATGATAAGATTTTGAGATGAAAATATTAATAATGGAAAGTCAAAGAATTTTTTTGCACTTCTGGAAAAAAATAAGTAAATTAATTTTTTTGCCGTAACTAATTATTACTTTATTTTATTTATTTATTTTTACTGTTACTGTTATTGCGCTCCCACCGACGTTACTCACATAGCACTACCCAGCAGAAGGTGCGTGTAGCTAGAGGATAAGCTACGGACGCGGAGTAACACCCCAGCAATGTTCTACGATCCTGTTAGTCCGGGACCTACGGTTTA
The DNA here is from genome assembly GCA_021605095.1 of Caerostris extrusa. NCBI lineage: Eukaryota > Metazoa > Arthropoda > Arachnida > Araneae > Araneidae > Caerostris > Caerostris extrusa. The sequence goes on from BPLR01000229.1 coordinate 240,085, forward strand.
AAGGGGATTCCGAACTTATACTTCATTTTAATTTAGAAATTTGGTGTTGTTAAGATTTACTATGAAAGGTAAAGATGAATCTACGAATATGGAAATGGATGAAGTTACCTGGAAAGGACCTTATCAGGTCCCTTCCTAAACACATTCCATTCCATATTACTTCAGCAGATGTATGAACAATTGACAATCTTTAATATTCAAATTCGGAACTTGGCATCTTCTATCAAATATGATTACCACTACTATCAATCTCAAGAATACCTCGGTGCATGTTATTAATCATGTCAACTACTCGTAAGGTATTCTAAAAAAAAAGGCCAAGGAATATGTAAGTTTTTAGGTCCCGCACCCATTGAAAATTTTGCTATGCATAAATCTAATAGTTAAAAAAACTAAAAAGTTATGCCCGCCACTTGAGAGCGAATGTTAATTTTTTTACTGTTAACAAGTCTATTATTGATCATTCTAATGTTAAGAATTATGCTGCTGCTTCTATTGATAATGAGGGCAACGGGCAACGGGCGTACCTGTTACGGAGTTCCAAGGTGGTTTTAAGAACCACAATACCTCCCACATCTTAAGTTAATTAGAAAATTTGCATAAAATGATTTTGCTTCAATTAAAGAATGTTAATAAAATAAAATAAAATTTAGGAAAAACATCTCTTGCTTGAGAACAATTAAAGCAAGAGATCGAAAAAGTTTAAAACTATAGGTACAATTAGGAGTTCGTTGACGATGCCAAAAAAAATGATACTAGGTTAAAGTTAAAATTAAAAATTTAAAGCTAATAAAAAATATAGAAAAGAAATTAAGTAGTAGCACAACTAAAAATAGTAAATATAAACATACAATATAACAATCTTCAAATGCTTTCTGACTGGTTGACACGCCGACAGATGGCGCCATGAGTCAGTTGGTGATTCACAATTTTGAAACCTGACAAAAGTCAGGAAAAGCACTTCTTTTTAATTAATAAATAAAATAACGTAGTAATCAATGTGTGACATCCAGAACAGAGTTATTACTATTGAGTTAAGGAGATTAAAAGTTAAAGCAAAAATTTAAGAGATTAACAAGTCGACAATTTAAAATGTATGGAAGGTAGATAATTGTGTTGGGTTTAACCACTCGGCCGCCGTTGTTGCCCTTTGATAATGATGGTTTTATTAAACCTATTAAAAATAACACCACGAAAATACTAACTACCTTCAATGCTGATCCTATTAATGCAAATAATATACTTAAAAATCTACCACGGGAAGTTGGCGTAGATCGTAATACATCTATGCCTTCTCCCTCACCAATTTCCTCCTGCAATGCCTTTTAAAATCAAACCTAATTCAGACTTAAAAAAATTAAGATGAAAAGTACGTATTATGTTTATTGGAGAAATGTTAAAGATGTTACTTATGGATGCTTCGCACCATAGATTTATTTTGCTCTATATTTGAGGGAAAAAATCATTGAATATTTTGTTACTACTCTAAATCTGAGAGACCTCTTAAGATTAATCGCAACACCCCAATTGAAAAAATAAGTAAAGCTTTGGTCCTCAAAAGGTTTAAGGATGTTAAAATTACTCAGTTAACTAAGATTAACACGAATCAGCCACTACTTATCTGGCAATAAATTTTTACCTCGTGAAGAGATTAGTGAAGACATCTTCAAATAAAATAGACTTTCAGATCTTTGGGTAACAGTTAAAAAATTTAATAAACGATCTATTGCGTACGGTGCATCAGATGAAACAATTTTCATCATAGCTCATCTAATTGTGGTTTTAAGTCAAGCTGTTTCAACATTATCATAAGTATTGCAAAAAAAGCCTCCACCCAAAGAAATTATTAGCAACCCCACTTGTATAAATTGTCCCAAATCCTCGACTAAACCCTGAAAATGTTATCAATGCTTAAAAACCTCCACTCAAGTTCCTGCCTTCCGGCAAATTACCCAAAATTTCAGCTTTGCTGAAGTCCTGAGGGGGATGTGCACCAACACGTCTTAGATAAATGGTGTCTCAGTGAGATCTAGGTTGCGTTGCATGTACCCCCCTTCGACTATGTCTGCATCCGGAAATAAGTTTCAACTATCATCTCGTGAAATTATTGCTGATATATTTTTCGTAATAAAGGAGTTTGTCTCTATTTTCGCCAATTCAAATACGGGATTATCTTCTTCATTGCCCAAAAGTTAAAAAAACGCCATTGATAAATTACAGACCTTTATTAATTTGTCTGGAGCAAAAATTCTACTTCTATTGAATGATGGTCTTGCTCATCTCTTATCTTCTGCTAATATTTTTTTAACCTTTTAATTGTTATTTTTCTTTTTCTTTTCATTTATGCTTTAATTTCATTAATTAATTTTAATTAAAAATATTTTTAAAAATGTGATAAAATTACAATGGGCTTGGACCAAATGCAACTCCCCTTCGTCTCAAGATAGAAATATCTTCCTAGATCTGCAGACGATTTCACTAATGTGTTGTTTAAAGACCGATCACCGTTTAATTAATTTTTTTCAAGAGACTCTCACGCAATATTTTAATTCTACAATTCTCTTGAGTAAACAAATTTTTAAGAATTGTTTCCCACTAAAACTGTCTAGTATGCAATAAAAGCTGGTTATTTTCGAATATTTTATTGCTATCAGATATAACTGATTTACGAAGCAAAATTCTCCAGTATGAGAGAGAATTCAAATGCTTTAGGTTGCGAACAAGAATATATAAAATTAACTAATGTAACCGTGTTTCCGCATACACACTGGCAAAGTGGCAGTTTTGTAGCATTCCGGAGAAAAGGGTCAATCGGCTTCGAGACTCTCACCCGAGAGGAAGTGCAGCTCAACCACCCGCTTCTGCTGAGAAACGTTTAATTTATAGTCTGTTACCACGAGAGGAAATATATTTAACGAAATCCTATGCATTTGCTGACCTACAGACACCCCGGAGAGGAAGTATATTTCGCGCATCCTGTGGCTATCCGAGTTTCGGATTCTCGGCTTAGAAGTGGAGTCCTTCCACGAATCTATAATTATCTGTCAATAATGATTTTAATGCGTTAAATATTATATGTGTGTGGCATTTGTGAGTACAGTTCAATAGTTAATTTTTTTTTTTTTTTTTAAGATGATAAAAATTGATAAAATATCATAAGTACCTGATATCGCAGTTTAAAAGAAGCACATTTTCGTTATGTGAATAAACTGTTTAAATAAGGCTCTCTCGTAAAATACTCTTTTACAGTGAATTAAAATAAGTATTTTTATTTTAAAACTTCACTGAAACCTGAATGTTTAAAATGGCATAATTGAATAATTTTACTGTACCAAGTTAAATTAACCCAAAGGTCATTTGTATTATCTCATCACTTGATTTTTTTTTGAAAACAAAAATTTCAACTAATATTTTATTTTCCACTTATAATAATAATAATAATAATAATGATAAATAATGGCTGTATTTAAGAACCATCGTCTCTGGTTTAAAAGAAATATTAAAAATGCTCATCGATTGCATCTAAGTCAAATATACATAGTTATAAATGACGAAAAGAAATAGAAGAATGATCAACAAACATTTTTTCTTTTTTTTTATTATTCTAAAGCTAATGAGATTTTGCCACCTGAGTCAATAAATCTTGCACAATAACCTCGTAGAAAAGAATTTATAGTAAAAAGATGCTCTCCTATTTTATTAATCATAGTTTTAAATCAAAGTAGATAAGCCTGTAATGATCATTGTTTCAACAAACCAGTTTATTTATAGAACACAATACATGCTCGAATTCATATTTCTGTAAATGTAAAAAATATGTGTATAACTAAATGCATAGAGTTCATTTTTATCTTTTTATATAATCGTTTAATCATTTCTGTTTACAGAATTATTATGATGTATAATTTTGTTCTATTTAATTTTTAAATATACTATCTTCGTAAAATCAAACATTTTTTTTAGAACTGATCTTAAATACAAATTACGAATGGAATTATTTATATATATAAAGGGAATTTTCATATAATTGCACGTTTTTAAAATTTTTCTTAAATGAGTATCAATTTAACTGAATAAATAAATAACAAGTAATATAAAAAAAAAAAATTTAAAATCAATTCCTACTTTTTTTTTCACTATATTGCAGAAAGTCCTTTATAAATAATTTCCATTAAGTTTTTAAGTTTATCTGGCGCCATCTATTGGTAGATACAGGCAACTTAAATCTAAAAATAACTAAAATTAATTAATTTAATTTAATTAATGAATTAATATTTGAAAAAACTGTTTTAACATCAAGTGTCATCCACTACAAGTTCACATACTTTTCTTAAAACTTGAGTGGATGAATAACAAGTATTTTATTAACGACTGAAAATTTGAACAAGATATATATAGGAAGAGTGTGAGCTAATAGAAGGAATTGAAAAAAAAAAAAAAAAAAAAAATACTTAATACAATATTTGTAAATTCAGTGCATGTGAACTGAAATGCAGTAAGTATTAAGAGGTTGTTATTGTAGATTAAAACGGAGATCCTTGGCCGCGTAACGGCCTCTAGCTCCCTCATTGTTAGATGTTGAAGCATAACGGTGGTCTCATGCCCTTTGAGTTAATAAGCAAAAAAGAGATAATTAAATGCCTTTTATAAAAAGTTTTATTTATTGAATAAAATTATAAAATGAAAAATGACAAAAATTAAAAAAAAAAAAAAAAAAAAATGGAGTGTAGATATTATGAAATCAGTTGCATGCAATGAAAAAAAATAAAACAATGAGCAAAGGTCAAATTAGGAGAAAAATAGCTTTGGAGAAAAAAGAGCTTTTTTCGTCTAGAGTCTAGACAGTTGTGCGTAATAAATAAGTTAGCGCTGGATAAATGGATAAACAGAGGAGCAATGCGTGGGCGTAACGCAATTGAAAGGAGAAAATCCTCAGGATTAGGAATTAATTTAAAATATATTTGGAACAGTGCGAGGTCTGTTGACATGTCTGCGGAAAGAAATTTAGTACCATGATCTCAATTTTGTAGGATATTTAAAATAGGTTATTGATGTTTTTCATATCATTATGGAATTTAGTAGAAATTTTGTGAACATCGAGAGAATGCTTCTAATATCGTCATTACGAAATACCAGGGTGAATTCCTTAACATTCTAAGAGTTTTGTTCTCAAGCCTTTGAATAATTTCAAAATTTTACGTGCAACAGAATCCCAAACTGGGCTTGTATAAGCTAATACTATTTAAGACCTGTACTGCTGTACTGTTAAATGTTTCGGGCATATGGTCAAAATATTCATTAGTGTTTGAGTTAAGCTTGGTTTTGTAAGATGCTAAAACTGACTCTGGCGATTTTTGAAATGTCTGAATTAATTGAGCAAAGAGCTTGCATTCAATTTTGTTTGCAGAAACGTATAAAAAGTTGCAGAAGGCATTCATTGAGCATTCCTATATCGAAAGGAAATGTTTAGAAGTGGTAAAAACAGTTCAAAGAAGGCAGAGAACACTTTGAAGATGAAGAGCCCTCTGGTCGATCACCAACTTCAACCGACGAAGCTCACGTCCAAAAATTAAATATTTGGTGCTTGAAAACGACACATTTAAAATTAGAGATTTCTCGATTTACAATTAGAGACCTTGCTGATATTGTTGGAATTTCAAAATTTCATTTTAAAAGATGTTTTGGGCCCCAAACACGTCAAATCTCGATTGGTACCGAAAACACTGAATGCGACAGCTCACACTGCATTGATTCTTAGTGACTTTTTCGCCAAAAATGAAACCCATATCATTCCACAACCACCGTATTCACCTGATTTAGTATCGTGCTACTTCTGACTATTCCCTAAACTCAAAAGACCACTCCGAGGAAAACGTTTTGAGTCGACTAACGACACATCTCAAAAATCGCCGGAATCAGTTTTAGCATCTCACAAAGCCAAGCGTAACTCAAGCACTAATGAATATTTTGACGTAAAATTTCACACAGATGTCAAGGACACGGCCAACAGCCTAAAAAAAAAAAAAAAAAAATGGAAATAACATGTGGTCGGGTAATTTAAATTGAAAACTGGTCTTACTTTTTGGACACAGTAGTACTTGAAGAATATAATAGAGATAACGGGTGGGCTGAAAAGTTTATAGGCTCACACATAGATGGCGCCACTAGCATTAAATCCATATGATCTTTAGTTAGCCCTAACCTTCAAAAGACACGTGTATAAATTTGACAGCTGTTACACTATTAGTATGTGAGTAGCATTTTTAGTGTTCATCACGTGCAATCCACTCGGCTGATTGTCGATTGGACTCCGGTGTGAAATGATGGAGACATGTTTCATCCATTGTCACATATCGACGCAAAAATTCGGGTTTATTACGATTGAACAGCTCAAACACTGCTTAGAATCATCAATTCGTTGTTGTTTTTGGTCGAGCTCGCACGGCACCTACTTTGAACAGAGCTTTCGCATATCCAAATATTCATTCACGATATGTCCAACACGCTCCTTTGATATCTTTAGGGTCTCAGCTATCTCAATCACTTTCACTTTACGGTTATCAGAAATTATTTTGTAGACTTTTTTGATGTTTTCGTCGGTAACAGCCTCTTTGGGGCGTCCACTTCGTGCATCGTCCTCGGTGCTCATTTCGCCTCGTTTAAATTTAGCAAACCACTTCTCTACGGTTGATTTTCCTGGTGCAGAATAATGTTTATCAAGCCAACCCTTGGCTTCAATAGTATTTTTTTTTTCGCCAAAAAGCAACATTCTATTAACACACGAAATTATTTTTTATCCATTTTTCAAACTAACAAAAGTTGCTTCACTAAAAATGCTATAACTCCCATACTAATAGTACATTAGCTGTCAAATTTATACATGTGTCATTTGAAGGTTAGGGCTAACTAAAAATCATATGGATGTAATACTAGTAGCGCCATCTATGTGTCAACCTATGAACTTTTCAGCCCACCTGTTATGTTAGTATTTTGAGATTAAGGGGTAAAAAGCAGAGTTTCTATTGATTAAGGGATAGAGAATTCTAAATTGAGTATTGAATTTATTTCTAAGGTTGTAGATATACGATCTGTAGCTGAGTTTATTAACAAGAATAATTCCTAAGTACTTAGTTTCTTTAGACCAAGTGATATAATTATTATAGATTTTAATATTAGGAGGGTTATAGGTTTTTTTGCAAGTGAAAATAACTGCTTCAGTCTTGTCTCCTTTTAATTTTATCTTTCAGGTAATGAACCATATTTCTAAATCAATGAAGTAATTTTGCAAATTTTCCTGGACAGTGCAAGTTTTTCGACCTTGTGTTAAGATTGCAGTGTCGTCAGCATACAGACTAATTTTGATATTGTTCTTTTGGGGAATATCGTTGATAAAGATGTTATAGAGGAAAGAATCTAGAATAGACCCCTGGGACACATCAGCATGAATATCACAAATTGAGGAATCAGTATTCCCTACTGTGACAACAAAGTGTCTGTCTGAAAGATAGTTACGAATTACTTGAATCAAACAAGGAGAGAAATTGTAAGAAATGAGTTTGTAAATCAATCCATTAATTGAGACTCTATCAAAAGCCTTGGCCACATCAAGAAAAATTGCACCAGTTTCATAATTCCAGGAAATTCCTTCAGCAACAGTTTCTGTGAGATAGTAGAGTTGTAGAAAGTTTTCGGTAAATCCAAATTGCTGTGGGATGAGCAGGTTCTTTTGATATGACTTACTTTTAAGGAGATTCAGGATGACATTTTCAATTAGTTTACTAATAGAAGAGAGTAAAGAAATTGGTCTTTAATTAATAGGAGAAGTGGGATCCTTTCCAGGTTTAAGAATTGGGAGAATTCTAGTTATTTTCCAAGACTTAGGATAAAGAACATAATCATTAATTTTACAAATTTCAAGTATTATTTTGGAAGGAAGGGTTTTTAAAATTTTAATAGTAATTTTATCTTTTTTTAGTTAACTTTATTTTTAAGTTAATTAATAGAGTTTTGTTAATTTTCAGTGAGGAAATATAATTAATAAGGAAAGATGCTTTAGTGATAGGAGTTTCAGAGGCTTGATAAGTATTAATGAAATTAGTGATTGTGGACTCAATGAGATTTTCTGTAGTATGATTATGAATATTGTTCTTAAGAAACTATTCCTGAAGGCTGTTAGTTAAAACCTCAGCTTTTTGACTGTTACTGGTGGCTGGCAAATTGTTAGAGGTTCTAATGTGAGAACGTTTACGTTTAAAAGTCATGGGGTAAGACCAGAAAGAACCCTTTTCACAGTTTACAGGTGTCTATCCCAAGTTTCATAATTATATAGAGCAGGGGTCTCCAAACTTTCCAGCCTTAGGGTCATACTGTTTACTCAGTAAGTACCAAGGGCCAAAACCGTTTTAATTTTTCTGCCATTATCTATAATTTCTAGACTAGTCGCCGAATACGCGCTCTGAGCGAGCATCCGCTTGCTAAATTCGCTGGTTCAATTACTATTGTGTGTATCGATACGACCGTGACACTTGACGACATCTAGCGGTTAAAAGCGGGAATAGGTAGGTATAACTACCGAGGGTAACCGCGGGATGTTTACTAATTTATAATGTTAGTGGGATTCATTTCAATTATTTGTTAGTTGTTATGCTTAAGTTAAATTTTCTGCGTATTTCTGCTTGTCATTAAGCTTTACCTAGCAAGTCAATAAAACCGATTTATTATCATTCTTTTTTTATCCAACTTATTGCAGCAACAATAAGCTATTCGCTGTTGAGGGCCGGATTGATGACACTGGCGGGCCGGATTTGGCCCGCGGGCCGTAGTTTGACCCCTGATATAAAGCAATAGTTCATCTCAATAAAGCCTGCGAGTGATTATAAATAGTTTCTTGACATACTTTTTTTCTTTTCAATATAAGAAATCTCATTAGAACTCTTCAAGGGTACTTCCAAAGGGACCTGAAAATGTCCGTTTTCCTCCTCGCCTTCTAATTCCATCTCAGCCATTAAAAAGAGCAAACAAAAACACGTCTACTTATGCTAACACATCTAAACTTCACAATTTTTAACCTTTATACGAAAAGTGAGCAAAATCTTTTCAAAATAAATTTCTTCCCCTTTTGAAAAGTCACAAGAATCCTTTTTTTTTTATCAACGAGAAATAAGCCTAAGTATAAATATAATATCAAAATCATAATCTCACTCATAATATTAATCGAATTTTTGTTAAGAGGTTATAGCACGAATTAATATTCGTATAAATTGGTTTAATTGGTGATTATATTGGTAGACTTTAGTTTTAGATTTACTTTTATTCTAAATTCATAGTTAGAAAATAGATAAGTTGTAAGTAATTCATGAATATTCGAATTAATTAATCTTTTTAAACTACTAGTCTGTGATAATTTTCACATTAAAGCTATTAAAAAATAAATTAATAGTTTAAAAAAACAAAAAACACGCTTTTAGAGTTAATAAAACTAAAAAGTAAAAAATAATTGTTAACATAAGAATAAAATTACTGATGAGAAAATTAATGTCACTGTTCTAAAGGCGTGGAGTGCTCGCTATCAATCGCTAGTTTTATTCGAAATGCAGAGTTAGTTTAAAAAAAGTCATTCAAAGCACCCCACGCTTTTAGAACAGTAACCTTAATTTTCTCGTCAGTAATTTTATTCTCATGTTAACAATTATTTTTTACTTTTTTTGTTTGATTAACTCTAAAAAGCGTGTTTTTAAACTATTAATTTATTTTTTTACTTTGATTAACTCTAAAAGCATGCTTCTTAGTGTTTTTAAACTATAATAATAAGGATAATAATAAGATATAATATAATGAGGTCCCGGTACGGAGGACTGGTTCTTACAATGATTTAATTGCGAGTAAAACAAAGGCTAAATGCGAATATGTCGAGCCAGCCAGGATTTGAACAGGGAATCTCATAATCCGTAGTCAGGCGCGTTATCCGTTGTGCCGCTGTCCCAAGTAGGTCTGAATGTCTGTAAATGTTTCTTTGCAGCTTAAATGGTGTGTATACGGAGAAACAGATCTCAAGGTAAAAAATGATGCGCCGATCAAGATGACTTTTCAAAGGCTGTGTGTTTTAATCACTAATCCTGACGATCCTAATCACGATGAGATAATAAACTTATCAAAATATTTTATTGTCGTCGGTCCTTGATAAGTCTACAACGTTTAAATTAAATCGGATCGCTTAAAGTAGGGCAAAGTGGAGCCCAAAGAGTCAATTACAAACAAACATACATACAGGTGAAACAAATAAAAGCATATTAATAAAGAATTTTTACCTATAAAGTTATGGATATTGTTTTCGAGAGCGGAGATTTTCATTTTTTTTATCAATTTGTTTTTTGTCCTTGAGCACTTCAAACGTTTCTTATTGGTTAATTTTTTAAATTTCTTTTATGATTTATTTTTATTGGGTTTTTTTTACCCATGAAAATATGAGTACTGTTTTGGGAGAGTGAGTCTGTGGCTATCTGAACGACTTTCAATGTTTCTTATTGGTTGGTTTATTGTTTTTTTAAATTTCTTTCAAGAGCTAATAACTATACAATTAAATATTACTTAATTTTTAAAAATTTGTTTCACAAACTAATAATTATATAGCTAAAATAATATAAAATTTTTAAATTTTTTTTGAATAATTAATAATTTTGTGGATAACCTATATACCAATTATAAATATATTTTTTTTTTTAATTTCTTTCTCGAACTTTTTTTATACATGATATTTTTTTAAATTTCTTTCACGAGCTAATAATTATATAATTAAACTAGTTAACCCGGCAAACGTTGTTTTGCCATATACATTATTTCTATAAAATACTTTTTTACTTAAAAAAAAAAACTAACTACTATAAGTGTGTGGAAATGTGGTTATGATTGGAAGAGGAAAGGAACGTTGCAGACAATGACGGCCTATAAAATGATAATACACTAACCATTTACTTATTTCATCCTTTATACTTTATTAAATTAGCAAATATATATAAAATTACATTATATAATAGCTGTATATACATCAAAAATAGTTATTTACATATTTACTACTAATTATGGCAATTAAAAAATAATCACCATCAATCTCTAAGTGCAATGGAGTGTACAATATTTTGGTTAGTCCGTCTTTAGCCAATATAAACAAATTGGATGGTTTACCCACACGCGAACATGCCACGTATAGTTGTCCGTGGGAAAAACTTGGTGCGCCCAAATCTAAGCCACAAACAGACATCGTTTGGCCTTGCGACTTATTGATTGTCATTGCGAATGCCAATCTAATTGGAAATTGAATATGTTTGAATTCAAGTTGGCACATCTGTGGGAATCATAGGGATTTGTGGCAGCAATTTATTTTCGCCTCGGTACTTGCCATTCAAAATGCTGGCTTCGATAACGTTTTTCATTAATTTTTAATGACTAATCGTGTTCCATTGCACAGCCGTGGTGGGTTCAAATTACGAATCAAAATAACCGGAGATCCAACCTTTAATTGTAAATGATGCGGTGGCATGCCTGGCAAATCAATCAATTCAAAAACTCAATTGGATAATTTACAGCTTCATTGGCATCGCAAACTGTATCTATAGATCTGCATGACACCAAGTCCCCTGGCAACAACTGTTGTATCTTGGAATTTAAACCATTGACGTCCACATTTTTGCTGCCAAAATTGCTCTTTCTGCCAACCAATCAAGATTTTTGAATTGTGTGCATACATCGGGAAATATGTGGTCGATGAGAAGAGTCGACCTTTGCGAGTCGATGATTGTGCAGAAATCTGTCGGCAATTTCATGTACAGCAACTTTTTCCATCCCCAATATCTAACAGTTGTTTTGAGAATGTTTCAGCGGATGAATCTTGCAGCATTTGGACGCGCATGTTTACTTTAGTTGAAATTTTTCAATATTACGCCACAGTGACGATGATTTTAAGCAAGCTTTGATCTCATCAGCGTACGTTGAACGTGGAATGACAGGAAGTGTTTGCCTGAAATCACCTGAAAGGGTAACAGAGTGCCGCCAAATAGTTTGTCGTTGTTTTTATATCCTTCAATGTTCTGTTCAATGCCTCAAGAGAATGTTTGTGTGCCATAGTGCATTCGTTCCAGATGATAATTTTACACTGCTCCAGCACTCTGGCCATGGACGATTGCTTCTTTATATTGCACACTGCATCTGGGCTATTTTGAATATTTAGTGGCAGCTTAAATGCTGAATGAGCTGTTCTGCCTCCATCTAATAAAGTGGCTGCAATCCCAGATGATGCAACGGCCAATGCGATGCCACTTTTGATCGTGTCACGGCAAGAAGTAGCGAAATGAGAAATGTTTTGCCAGTTCTACCTGGTGCATCAAAAAAAAAAAAAAAAAAAAAAAGAATCCCCCTTGGCCTGCCGAAACTGCCAGCATAATGCGGTCGTAAATGGTTTTTTGTTCATCAGTCAGTAGTGGGACAATGCGTGTATATAAATGTAGTAACTAACAGTCATAAAATTTTACGTTATCTCTCTCTTTCAAAATAAAGTTTATGCTTTCGAATTGCAAATAACACTTACTTTACTGGAATCCCAGTTTCGCCACAATAAAATAAATTTCAACACAATTACACTCGTAAATTAAAACGCAACAACAGCCATCTTTATTTTTCATAGAACAATAATAAAGTTGCCAAATTTGCTTAACTAAACATTAACACACGCTACACGTGAAAATATAATTTAATGCTACACGTACAAAGAATATAACTTAACAAAACATTAACGTAAGACAATTTAAGACATTAATACGCGCAAATATAATTTAACGCTACACGTGCAAATATAACAGTATTTGTTCTCTTATTATTTGCTTTACCTTTAACAATGATAAAACCCGTATATTTATTTAAAACGCAAATATTTCTATTTTAAATTAAAATCCCACAAAATTCCCATAAAAATGTTGGCGCGAGTTCACAGCACGTGTTGATTTATATAAGATCACTTAATATAATATATACAAAGTATTATTATTTTTTTTTTATTAATTAATAAAAGCGAATAATTAATTTTAAAAACGGCCGTTGTTGGCGCTTTTTTACTATCTAATCAGCACGTTTCCGTGATTTATAGGTTGCTAAGATCACTTAATTAAATAAAAGTAAAAAAAATGAAGCCGATTAAATACTTTAATTTTTGTTTAAACACACGTGCTGTAATGTCATGAATAAAAAAAAAAAAAAAAAACAGTACATTGTTACCGACTACATTGTTTTGCCAAAGAAATTTTAAAAAATATTTAGGGGTGGACCACCCTTATCACTTAGGAGTTTAAAAAATAGATTACGACCGATTCGCAGACCTACCAAATATGCAGACAAATTTTCATAAGAATCGGTCAAGCCGTTTTCGGAGGAGTTTGGCAACAAAAACTGTGACAGAGCAAAAATGATTTTATTTAAAAGTGAAAATGAGATTTTTCAAGGAAAGAAAATCGTTTGGAATTCTATAGTTCGTTTTTATTTAATATTGATGTTATTCATTTTGTTTTTACATGAAATTCTAAATTTTATTGTTTAATTTATAATATTTAATTGTTTTAATTTTATATTTATAATATATTACAAACAAAGGAAGCTTTCATTCTGAACATTATTTCATATGAGTTCTATGCCTATTTTTAATACATCAATGTCTGAATTTATAAACATTCATATTTTTATAAAAATAAAATAATCAAAATAAACGAATTTAAAAAATGTAATAATTTTTCAATTAATCTACTTCAGTAAAAACTCTAAATAAAACATAGTAGCTTTCTCATAGCATTCAGCTGATGAAAACCCAAACTTTTATGAAAACATCACTAAAGTGTGTCAAGGCTGTAAGTAATGACTTCCAAGAAAACTTTCTGAAGTAAATGTCCTCCATTTTTCAATTGTATATGGAAGAAAAATTTGGATAAAGCAGCTTGAACAATAGGTCTGAGAAATTTCATAATTCTATTTTTTTCAAGTAACGTCAGCGAAGTACTATTATTGGCCTATGAGTAAAGTTGTTTCTGAATTGCAATAAAATAAAGTGTAATAATTTTTTTTTTTTTTTTAAAAATTATGGTAGCATACATTTTTGATTGTTAATTTGCAGAGCAAAGGTTCTTAACCCCCTTTTTTTCCATGGATCCTTTTTGCCAGAAAAAGATGTCTATTTTTTTTTTGTCAGTAAAATAAATTTCCTTCCACAAAACAAAGTCACCTTAATTTACTTTTAAAATTTATTATTTTTTTTTACATTTTTAACGAAAAGATGATATAACAGTAACACATAAGTATTTGTTTAGGCACAATAAGTAATAATAAATATAATTACAGAATAATTTAAACCATTATAAAAAATTAGCCAATGCAAACATTTATGATATCTTGAAAACTACAATCTGATAAAAAACAATCTGTTTTATTGACAGATAATCACATATATTATAACTTTATGGCATACATTAATCTAGTATTAGATTTAATAAGAGGTCTATGAAAATAAAATGATTTTTTTTTCCCCTTCTCATCTAAGTAGACCCCAAACCCTCAGTGGAATCCTGTTCAAGAGCCTGTGCTACAGAGTGAAGATGAACATTAATGTAAACAAATAATATTATGTAAACAGTAGATATAAATATATTTACCGATGATATTAAAATAATTCAAATCTACTTTAGATTTTTTGTTTGGTAATTTGATTCATCTAAACCAGCTTTTGATGAATTTATAAACCAACTTTCTTTTTTATCAAATAAATTACAACTGCTAAGAGAGGGGAGGCGGTAGGATTTGCTGTTTGAAAGAAGGGTTGGTGAAAATTATCTCAATCATCATTCAAGGTGACCCAATTTTAAAAAATTACTTCTGATTATACAATGGAATTTTATTTGGATTATACACAGCTTAAAACAATGGAAACAATTCATTTATACTTATAATAAGTCTCAAAATTAAGTTACTCTTTTTTTTTATTTAAAATTTAATTAGTTTGGGCTGTAAACTTTATTATTTCATAATAAAAAAATCAAGTGAAAATGCATCATTTTTAAATCAGATTTGCTAACACTAATGCGATTCAAGTAATTTCATAGCTTTTTTATTGCTACTGATACAAATTTATATTGTTATGTATCAAGATATTTTCATTAAGAACAAATAAAAAGAGATGCTTACAATTTTATTTTGATCATACACAGTGAAGGCATAAATACATTTTAAAAAGGAACAATAACAACATTTCAAAAATAGGGGGAAAAAAAACCACTCTTCAGAAAGCACCAAATCCTGGAAATGAACATATATACAAACTATTTTTACATAAATGCAGAGGACAGCAGTCAAAAATAAATACTTTACACAATTTCCAATACTGTCTTTAATTCATCTTCTTCACTCGGTACGGGCCTGTCATACAGAGTGGCATGTAGCATAATAAAGAAAAAGGAAGCCCCTGAAAGAAGGTTTTAGGGAGGAATAACTAATATGATAGGCTGTACACAACACTTCCAATTTTCTTAATGCTATTATGTAAGATTCCTAATAAATAAGTGTAATTATTTTTTTTCCTTCAAATTATGAACATGAATTAAACAGGAGACATATGAAGATCAAAGTCGTCTTCATCTTTAGTATCGCTTTGTTCGATAGAATATAAAGTTGAATGAAGCATGATAAAGAAAAATGAAGCGCCTGCAAAAATATAGTTTTATAAATAAAAAAAAAATTTAAGTTATATAGACATAAAAAAATATAATTTTTAATAGTTATATTTTTATAAAGGTATTAAATGCATAAAATATTCAGAAAGCAAAAGATGATAATAAAATCAGAAATATTTAATTATTACCAGAATAATATATTTGTTATACTGAGAAGTAAGCCTTATAATGTAGCCAAACTGATAAATTATCAAATGAAATATTATTTATATACTAATTTGAAAATTACAAGAATTAAAATTTATAATCCAGCTATACAATTATATTCAAAAATTAGAATTGTAAAAAAAAATTCAATTTATAGAATTTAATATTTATAATTTAATTAATTATTATTATTTATAATTAAATTTTATTATTTATAATTAAATTATTAATATTTATAATTTAAAATTTTTAATATGTTTATGAAAGTTAGCACCTCTGCACATAGAGACCAAATCACCAGAGAACATAAATTGGCATGGAAATACAGAAAAAGTTTCAGAAGAAAAAAAAAAAACATATTTTTTAAAAATATTCATGTTAAAAATTTGAATTATCAGTGTTTCTATAGTATAATACATTTTATTCTTGACTTTCTCATAACATAGTAGTACATTAATTTCTTTTATATTTTTCAATGCAATTATTCTTAAAACATATTATATTCATAACTGAAACTAAAGAATTTATACTATAAAACATATTTTCTTAACAACATAATTCATTTTGCAATTAGTTTTCATTTGATATTCCACTTTTAATGAAGATGAAGCTTTTGAAA